>JAXGGA010003179.1:0-107129 GCA_038373865.1 Uloborus plumipes | reverse complement strand
TTAAAAACTTTGTATCTAAAAATTACGAGTATATCAAATAAAACATTTTTATTTTATTATGTTCAAACATTATTTCGACGTTTTAAAAGTTGAACTTTGAATTTGCTTTTCGATTTATTTACTATTTTAAACATCTGAACAAAGAACGGCTTTCTACATACAAGGAATTTTTCTGGTTTAAAAATTGTCAACTTTTACTTGTATACCTAGTTTATTCATACCAAGAGAAAACAAACCGAGTGAACTTAACGATAAGAAAATAACTAATATTACGGTAAATAACAAGTAAAACATAAGTGCAAAACTAAAAGTTTGATCTCTAATGTAGCATCGTTTTAGATATTATCTTAGCGATGTACAGTAATCGTATAAGAGATCAAATACATACGCAAAAGCAAACAGTAAATACAAATTAAAACAACAATACAACATTAGGAATATAAGTAAACAAGTTGGTGAAACAGTATCTCACCTCTCTTAAACTTAATATTTAATTAACCCATTAATTCCTAGCGTCCCTTTTTAGGGACGGTGTGCAAAAAGTGTGTCTGAATCTTCCAAAAAGGAACATTCCAACCAAATAATAATGTTAAATTATTACCTTGGTATTGTTTCAATTCATCATTAACAGATTGCAGCACGTAACTATTGTAAAGTGGGCTATATAGCCGTTTTATTATGATCTTTATCAAGAATTTCATCGTTCAATCTCTAGAGCCAAAAAGCTACGTTTTTAAAATTATTCTCAGCTTCCCAGTTAATGTTATTTGCTGCTTTTATTTATTTTTATAAAATGTCTTTTCAGATATTATATCGTAGTCAGAATTCTTTTTTAGTAAAACAAGTATGCACCCTCTGGTGGGTAGCGTCCCTTTTTAAAACGATTTTTCTTTTCTTAATTTTAAAAAAAAAAAAAAAAAAAAATTCACATGACATGTTTTTAATTATTTTTCCTGTCCATTAAACACTATTTGTAACCAGTATACAAAATATCCTTGGGAAAAAAAGTCAGGCATTAATGGGTTAATAGTAATTAAGAAAACGTAGAACGAAGCAACAGATGCATAAATTCTGCAGTCGGTGTGAGTTATACAAAATGGCAATCATATTGTATACACTTAAAGGTTTATGGGCCCATGAAGAATACTTCAATCTCTAGAATATCATCCACGAGCAGTGATAAGAGTCTTGCAATGGTACAGCTGGTATTAACTTCTGAATGTACTTATTTATGCCTTCCCGTTAAAAGTCAATTAGAATGCTGCAATAAATCAGGATTTTCCCAAGAGAGATATGAGCCAATATTTAGAAAAGTGCCAATTTGAAGTTGGAGTTTTCTGGAAAAAAAAATTTTTTGCAGAAAAAAACTAACATTGGATTTTAAGTCTAAATTGGCTCTAAATACAAGAAAATTAAAGGGGAGAGGTCAAGGAAGTTATTTACCCCCTCCTTAGATTACTCACTTTTAAGCCGTTACAGATCTGATGAATGTTATAGATCTGATGTTAATATGAGTTACATATTTGAGTTTATGCTTTCAGTCTTCGTTAACATCTCTAAATATGATATCATTTCCTTGCATTTTTAACATAGAACTAAGATAATTATATTAAAATATATATATTAGGCTAAAAAGTCAAATTTCATTATAAAAAAGCATTTCTTGGAAATAAAAATGAGCGATAAGGATTTTAGATAAAATAAATTATGATATTACCAAATCCAAGCTAATAAAACAATTGTTTTGTTTTGAAACAACACACAACTTCAACTTTTTCAACACACAACTCTGCTGCTTGCTTTTCTTTAATTAGTTGCAGGAAATTTAATTTCTTGATCAGAAATTCAAATTTAGCATGCTAGTTATTATCTAGTTATTTAGCGAAGTTATGAGAAATTGAAGCACCAAAAAAATAAATAAATAAATAATAAATAATAATAATTAATTAACTTAATTTCTGCAGTGTCA
Organism: Uloborus plumipes; assembly: GCA_038373865.1. Lineage (NCBI taxonomy): Eukaryota > Metazoa > Arthropoda > Arachnida > Araneae > Uloboridae > Uloborus > Uloborus plumipes. The sequence goes on along the minus strand of JAXGGA010003179.1, from coordinate 105,160 downwards.
CTTTTTCTTATTTTACTAACTTCTATTGTAAGGTCATACAAACCACAAATGAAGCAATTGTACTAAAAACTCATTGCTTTTCATTTTTTAAGAACAAAAATATTCAATATATGGCTAAAACCTATGATTTTTGCTTTTTATAATTCTGAAACGTGTGAGTTAGTTCTGTAACATATTCGCTGTTTTTCAATGTTACCGCTCTGACTGTTACCGATCTGACAAACTGACAAAGTTTTTTTTTTTATTTCCGAGTCGATCGCACTAAACCAAAATCAAACACGTGGTTTTTTCACTTGTAATAAAGGACTATACTTATATATAAAATAATTTTTAAAATAATAAAAACTGCGCATTTTAGAGCGTGTTACCGATCTGATGACTCAAATGACACACATTTTATAAAATCACTTTAAAAAATCTTACATACAATTTTAGATGCAGAAATGCAAATTTTTAATTACGATTCGATAAAACATCCCACCAGGTACTCAGTATCACGTGGTATAGGTGCAGGAAATGATTTTGGGAGCCTAAACATAGATCGGAAGTTATTGTTACCACTCTGACGGCGGAACTTGGGACACGCTTATTTCGCATCGGCTAGAAAATCAGAAATCGATTAAAACAAAAATGAAGTAAAATATTAACAAAGGGGTAAAAATAGAATCGTTTTTCGTGCAAGTGCGTTTTTTTTGGGAAGTTAGAAAGTGCGCATGACCTGTTTGCATGCTAAGCTTTGCTACTGGGGACACGTTACCGATCTGATTTTTGATGTATAAAAACAATATTTTCTGAAGAAAAATTTTTTTTTTCTGATGTTATTAGATGAAATGAAAGCAGAACCTTGTCTTCTTTCTGGGGAAAATTATTTTTTTAACTAGTTATTGAAATACTAGTGAAAATTCACTTGGGACTCAAATTGGCACTTTTCTAAATATTAGCTCATATATTTACAGTAATAGTCAGGCATCTTTCTATTTTATCAGGATAGATGAATCTGAAGCAGCGATTGTAAACAAATAACCAAGCAGTTTATTTGCACACAAATCCTATCATATCTACTATACTACACTTCAACCTTTCTTGACAAAAACATCGTGACCTCAGCGTGACGTTTCCGTGACGTTAGCCTATGAAAAACGAGCTCGATAAAAAGTCACAGCCTACTTGGTGAATTAGAAGAGATCGCTGACTGCTTGTGAGCTCTTATTGGCTCCGCCCGTAGTGACGTTCAGGGTCAAGTTAAGTTGATTTCTAGTAGAGTGTAAAAACTTAAGTTATTTTAAAAGGCAACACTGTTGGCCGAGAATTCAGTATACCTTGTGAATGTCTGCAGTAAGGATCTTTCTGGCTTATGTTATTGCATATTTATGTTTGTCCACTTTCTTATTTTTGCTTCAATAAATGAAGGGCCAAGTGGATAAAGGTGATATGTGACATTTTTTTTTAATTTCTAGAAAAAGCTTTCAAAAACAATGGTGTGTTATTTTTCTTAATGGATTTTGCTCAACGGATAAAACGGGGTCATATTCTTAAATACCAACCTTTCTTATTTTTGCTTCAATAAATGAAGGGGCAAGTGGATAAAGGTGATATATGACAATTTTTTAAATTTCTAGAAAAAAGCTTTCAAAAACAATGGTGTTTTATTTTTCTTAATGGATTTTGCTCAACGGATAAAACGGGGTCATATTCTTAATTACCAACCTTTCTTATTTTTGCTTCAATAAATGAAGGGGCAAGTGGATAAAGGTAATATATGACATTTTTTAAACTTGCAAGAAAAAGCTTTTAAAAACAATGTGTTGGTTTTCTTAATGGATTTTTCTCAACGGGTAAAGCGTGCTCATATTCTTAGTTACCAACCATTTCAGTGACTAAGGGGACATGGTACTGATAGACTTATCACCTACATCCATGGTAAAAAGTAAGTTCAAAAAATTGTCACCATATTACCTTTATCCACTTGCCCCTTCAAATACTCTGCTGTTATGTTTGATAGTAATTGTTCCCATCGCGGGGTGAACATTTAAAAGTAAGTTTCGCAGCAACAATATACAGAGACTGCATTTGCCTTTATTTGGGGCTCAGTCAATCGGTCAGACCATAACTAAGTTATGTGAAGTTTTAATCCAACGCTAAATAAGCACAAATGTACGGGTATACTACAGACACGTGTTTCGGGGCTACTAGGAACCCGTTTTTAAATACAAGAAGTGTGAGCTTTAAGATGAAGAATCATCCGATAAAAGCAGTATACCTGTACATTTGTGCTTATTTAACGTTGAATTAAAACTTCACATTAATCGCACAAAGGTATTTCTTGTATTCATAACTAAGTTAGTTAAAGTAGCTGGATTTATCTCCTCACTGGTAGCTGAAGCTATTTTTTTACTACAGCAAAAAATATGTTCGTTGTTTTAGTATGCTATCTACATTATAAGCTTATTCAATAAAAACATAGCTTATGTCATCCAGTTGTTCGACTGCCCTTTTACTTATTTTTTTTAATTTTCTTTAAATACTCATGGAATTCACTTGATTCACATATCAAACGTTCTTTTTCACGTAAATTTTGAAACTAATGGTGTCTTTTTTTTCTATTGAATTAAAGGGTGTATTTTTTCTCTACGTAGCAATTTGTGGGACAAACACTCTAGTAAAGTTACTAAAAATAGACAGAAAGAAAAGAAAACATGTGCCTTTAAAGTCAAATCAAATCAACCCCATTCACAAAGCAAATTGAAGTTGGATATCTTCACGTTCTCAGCTGTTCCATTTCTTCTGTTCGAGCTGAGAACTTCTTTTTGATTGTCTTTCAGAATCAGATGTTCCACGTACATCACTTTCTTCAACCTGGCGTTTCTTTTTTCTCCTTAAATCGATGAAGCAAAAAAGAGAGATTGATGATCGCTATTTCAGATTACTTGATGCATCGTCATCTCAACAAATATACTCATACGAAATTTGAAGAAAAGTTATTTTAACCTGAAGGTACATGGTTTTTATAAAACGTGCACTAAACAATAAACTCATTTTAGAAAAATAATATTTTTAATTTTTTTAATTTTAATTATTTTCATCAGGTTTTTTCCGTGTACAATTTTTTCAAAAAGCCTTTTGTTGGTGCTAACAGTTAAAACTGAAAATCCCGTCTGAATGAAAAAAAAAAAAAATCTGGTATGGACCCCACACTACTTCCTTTTACGTGTAAATTTCTTAGTAGTTGCCTAAAGTGTAAAAAAGAGTGCTTGGAGTGATCAAGGTAACAATTCAAATATTTACTCCCCTAATCTGCCACAAAACAATGCAAAAAATATTTTACAATGATTAATTTTCTAAATATTGCCGATTTTAACATCATTCAGTGGATTTTTCGCAAAATATCGCCAATAGCGCCAAATTGAACCCAAATTCAAAAAAAAAAAAATTTCGCCAAATATGTCGCCAAGCTGGCGTCAAACACTTGGCGACCAAAAGCTTGGCGATATATCGCCAAGTGGTCGTGCCAATTCATATCACTTGGGTCTGCATTGAAATTAACATTGATTTACCCCAAAAAAGGGGTAAAACACTCCCTTGGGAACATTCGAATGCAACCACAAGGGGAGGTGCACAACTAGACCATCTTCAGAGCCTACATACCAAGCTAAAAGTTTCTACGGTATATAGTTTTTGAGTTGTGCGAGCCACATACGCACATACATCCGCACATACGTACATACAGACGTCACGAGAAAACTCGTCGTAATTAACTCGGGGGTGGTCGAAAATGATTTTTCGGCTGGTTATATGTTGGCAGGTACGTATGCACGTGCTGAAAGGTCGAGAAAACGACTCAACATTCATTCAGGGGTGAGTAAAATCAAAATTTTGACTCAAATTTGAGGAAAAAAATTTTTGCGATCACAATACTTCCTTTACTACGTAAAAGGAAGTAAAAACCTAGAGCATCAGTAAAGAGGGGGGTGGGGTAAACCTTTTGAATCTTTCTTATTTTCAATACTAGGATGACAGTTTATATACATGGAAGGTCTGTTATGAGCAATTCTCAATACCCAAAATTTAAACTCCGCCTTCATTAATGCATGGTGTGAAGCGGAAAATCGTTTGAATCTTCTCAAAATTACGAAAAGTGCGCACGTAGATAAGTATTAATTAACGTTGTTAGAAATAAAATAATTGAAATAAAGATTAATTTTTTTTAAAAATCTACTTATATTAAAAACTGAGTATCTTTCTAACTTTTTTTCTTTCTTTCTTTCTATCTATGTCAGCTTCTTTCTCCGGAACGCCAATGAACTGAAAGTCGAACCAGGTTCCGATTGATAGGTATTTTTTCAGGCTTCATTAGTTTCAACTTATATAATTATATGATTTTAATTAGCGAAGAAATCAATTAATAAGTAGTCAAATTTAAAGCGATTAAGCCTAATAAATGATTAAATATGAAATCCATTGTTGCAAAACGTTCATTGGTTTCTATGAAACAGTAATAACAATGATAATGAGAATTTTGAATGAAGGCTTAACTAAATCAAACACGAAACTCATAAGCGGGCCACTTACGCAGTATTTTTATCGCTAGCTACTTGTAATATTTTGAAACATTCATTTGTTGAAAAACCATCTACTTATGTTAAAAACTGAGTATCTATGAACTCAGTATGAGTATTCTGCTCCTTCCTTTGAGCGAGCTGAACTTACTGAAACTTTCCTCACCATCTTAAAGACGCGAAGCATCTAAATAATTCAAATGATTTTTTTTATATAGGAAAAAAGTAAAGGCGTGAAGCCCCTGCTAGCGTGCCGCCTTGGCGGGGAGTAGTTTCTTGAAATTTTCCTCACTACTTTTAAGGCACGAAGTGCCCGTGCAACGCCGGGAAACGTGCGTGGTATGTCTTGAAATCGAATGAACATTAAATGATATCAAATAATATAACTTCAGAATGAGGTAAAAGTTAGAGAGGGGGGACGGAATGCATCAACATGCCGCAGGAAGCTAATCTAGTTGCCCTGGCAGCTAGTAATATCTTTAAATTTGAAATAATTTTTTTTAATGAATTTTTATTTTTAGAGTAAGATTTTATAAATATCCTGCTCCTATCTTTTTATTTGTAAAACATTTCATTTGACTCACATTTTTTTGCTCTCATGACTACTCAGGGAAATATGTACATTGCAAAAAATAAATTGTTGCTGTACAATATAATATTGGCAGCAGATGTTCTATTTAAAAACTAAAATATACAGTAATAAACTAAAACTAGCAATTTTAGTTTAATGACTTAAAATTTAGCTGTATTACAATGTAAAAACAACAGTATAATACTGGCAGCAGAAGTTCCAGTTTAAAACTGTAAAGTTCACGGTCATAAACTAAAATTAGCAATTTTAGTTTAGTACTGTAAGATTGGCTTTTTTTAGTTTATTACTAGAAAATTAGCTATTTTTACTGTAAAAACAACCTTCATTTTATCCTGTGTAGTTCCAGCTAGTTAAAGAAAAAATAATAATAAAATGAAATCCATGATATAGTTTTCTTTCTCCATACATTCCTTTTAAAGTGAAGACAATGTTTTTTCTTCACTTTGAAAAGTACAACATCTTTGCACGGCTTTCATTTTTATTCGCCTTTCAATGTATAATGTTTGAAAATGAATCATGAAAATAAATCTGTGCTCTTGCTGTCATTTTGGGTATTGAAGTATTTTGTCTTACATTATAATATCGTATTTGGTGCAATAAGCTGTAGAAATCTTGCGATAATCTATATCTATAAAAATGAGTGTATGTATATATACTTGTTCTCTATACAAATCCACAGTTTGCGTCAGATTTTCATCAAACCTGACACAGAGGTTCCTTGATGCCCTAGAATTCTCATAGGCGGGGTCTTGAAATTTTAAAAAATCTAAAAAGCTCAAATTTAAATTTTTGGTCAAAAAATGACCCTTTTATAGGAATCTAGCCTATTTATATTGTAATCGAGATAGGCCTTTTAGCATTCAAATTGATGAAATTTAAGATTTTTAAATATGAGTATTTTCCAACAATGATTACGATTAAAGTAATGAATTTTCAATTTAAGGCTCACCTATTTCCTTTTAGCATTGAAATAAGTAAAAAACAATCATAATTCATGTGGACTTTATAAAAAGAACCACGGATTTGAATTTCAAATTTGCAATGCGACGACAGTTGCGTCTGTAATGGAGATAAGCCTTCAGAACGAGAAATAGATTTATTTCCGAGTTATAATAATTTTTACTTTGTAGGTGGGAACAATTAATAAAGAAAAGTTAATATTTTAAATTTGGCGGGTGAAATTGATGCAATTTTTTCACTTCCATGTGCAATATTTCATGCCAGTGGACGCGGCAAAGCACATACAACATTTATCTTTAATTTTCACCTTTTGATAAGACTATTTTTCTGTAAACGTTTAACTTTCTGTAATATTTTAGTTTTTTAGTTTTCTTCAAAGTTTGTACCCTAAGAGACAGATTGATGCAAATTATTTTATACCCATATGAATAGAACTCTTTCAAACTTTTTTTTCCCTGAATGCTATGTTGTATTAATAAGCACCCGGGCAACGCCGGGTATTAAGCTAGTGTGAAATAAAAATGAAAAGTTTGTAAAATATTTCATTTTTTTCCTGGTTTACTTTTGCTCAATTTTATTTAAGTAATTTTTTTACAACACCGTAAAAAAGAGTACGAAGCTTTTCCTGGAAAATGATAGGCAGCTATGGTACAGTAAGTGAACAAATGAAAACGTTTTCCGAAAAATGTTAAGAACCTTCCAGGCAAAATTTTAACTCAAAAAATATTAACTTAAAATCTTTCTGAAGAATTTAGAAGCCTTCCCAATAAAAACCAATAATGATTCTGGAAGAAATCAGGAACAAGCATAGAAGACCTGAACATGTTTATAGTAATAGCTTGGTGCCAATTTCTGATGTATAAGCAAAGCTTCTGAAGCAAATATGGCAGAGGTTAAGGCACAATTGTAATAAAATATCGAAGAGCTTTTTTGCCTACAGCTCTTTCAAAGCTATAATATAGAGACTGCATTTCAACCTCGCTCGGAACTCTACCAATCTAAAAGGACCGTAACTGAACTGAAGATGAAACACCTAATAAAGAGAATCAGAAGATATTTTAACTTTAAAGTTTACAAATACCTTTGTGCTATTTATGTAGAAAAAATACAACGTTAAGTGGGCACAAATAAGCAGAGATACCGCAGACACGTGTTTCGGCGTTACAAGGAACGCCTTTTTCAATGCAAAAAAGTTGTGAGCTTATGGATGCACAGACATCCGGTGTCATTCATCATTTGTTGGATGTCTGTGCATCCATAAGCTCACAATTTTTTTTTTTTTTTTTTTTGCATACAAGGCGTTCCTTGTAACGCCGAAACACGTGTCTGCAGTATTCCTGCTTATTTGTGCCCCCTTAACGTTGTATTTTTCTCCACATATTTTAATTTTGTTAGTTAAATTTGTTTTGACAGCAGTGATAAATCTGCATTCATATAACTTGTAGCGATTAAGGAAACTCTTTCGCATTAATAAATGTTTTTCTCGGGAAACTGATGGAAACATTAGACTTTTTTTGCAGTACTTATATTTCGCCCATGATTCGAAGTTACTTGAATCAAGGACGACATGGGTCATTTTCACCATATGCTTACATTTCAAAAATTTTAAGTAATTTTTTTAACTTGCTATTTTCTTTTCGAAACACTAACAGATGTTTAGTCACATACTTAAGGTGTGCGAAAAAGTAATTGGTTGTACACTTTGATGAATAATTAAGTATTCAAATGCTGTTGTAAAACTGTAAGTTGCAAGGAAAATTGTCGTCCATTACCATACAAAATCAATATGAAATCTCACTTTTAAACTGTATCATAGAGCCTAGAACCAACTTCATTTGAAATTATTTGCGCCCTGAAGCTTAAAACGATGTTTGTGATGATTGAAATATTGATCAAAAACTCTATGGTAACGAATTTGACATTTGGTAACGGATTTGACCAGTAACGGACTGGACATTTCAACCAAAATGTCAAATTATGGCTAGGTTGTGGAATTTAAAAATTAAACTACTGTATGCATTTTCTTAGAGTTGTATAATGAACAATATTTAGGGGTAAAAGTTTAGAAAAGTAAAAATTAATACTAAAATCTTTGGTAACGGACTTGACAAAGAATAAAAATACGCACCTGGAAAAAATTTTGTGCGAAGCGCCACAGCAATACTTCTCGACTCAGGGAAACAAAATGGTACAAAATAGTTACGTCACTAATTTGTTAAGTTAACTGAATACGTGTTATCATCTTTTGACTTTAATAAATACCTTTTTTAGCTAAAATAATCTTAGGGTAACGGACTTGACAAGAACTTCCGGACAAAATATATTCATACATTTCTTATTGAAATAAAATTACTATTATCAATATTTATCATGAATACTATATACTAATAGTCAATATATAAAAATAATATGTCGCATTTACTTTTTCTGACCATTAAGTATAGGAAAAAAATAGTTGAACTTGCGAAAATTGGAAATTGACAAGCGTTTTTGCCTTGATTCTCATTTTTAAAGACTTATATAAAAATAAATAAATAAATTTCAATAATTTGTTGAGTGATAGAATTTTTTTGGGGGTATTTCTTGCAGAAAATAATTATTCGCATTGAATTTAAAACATAAGCTATGCTTCAAAATCGTCTTTTTAACCTCCGGACAGCAAATGTAAGCAAATTTTGAAAATTACCCACATACGATAACGTTGATGTAGGCTGGTACTAGCCCCTTACATTATTTTCATGATGATGTTATTATTTGACTCTGGACAACTGTACAGTACTTGTGGAATTTTCTTTTCGCCAGTAGATGCAGTAATATAATTGAAACATGACTGTATCAGTTAAAAATGGATCACAGTAATTCGGAGTAAGTACAATGAGTCTCCTTACTATGGCACAAATTTGTCTTAAATATTATAAAGTATTTACCCTCTGGTTGCGTATCCCGCTATTTCCAAGGCCAATGAAGAAGTAACAAAATTTGCTCATCCCACGACTTTCACGTGCATAACGTAATTCAAAACCTTATTCCTCAATTCCATCGTTTAAATGTCGGCAATGAATTTTCTGAAGCATTTGCACAGACCGCTCGGCCATTTTACAAACCCGATAACTCCTAATTTAGTAAAGAAAGGATTTCATCGAAAGTGTGGTTTTTATTGCTCAAAAATTGGAACAAAAATAGTATTGTTGTTCGAATTCAATGTAAAGAACATGAAGGTAGAACTTTTCTTATACCTTGTTGCAAGATTTATCATATTAAGGATAGTTTCTGACGTAATATGTGTAAATTTACTACATAAGTTTTATATTGCTTTTTCATACATAAAAAAATATGCATATTTTTAAAGATTTCGTTAAGAAAACTGAGCAGTCAGGGCCATGCTCCACATCAGCGTAAAACGCGACCGAAACTGAAGGCAGAAACCGAAAATCCGGGTACTTTCCATAGGAACACCATTGAATCCATTTTACGCTTCTGCCTAATTTTTCTGCTTTACGTCGATGTGGAGCATGGCCCTCAGAGGGTTAAGAACAACATTCCATTTAATAGCGAATTTTCACTGAATATAAGTTTGCTGCATTCGTTTGTCCCAATATACTGGAACTTTAAATAGAGGAAGAGCCAATTGTTTAAAACGATGGAAAATTATATTATTTCCTCCAGCAAACATCGTGGACTTAGAGCAGCAATGAGGTATCTAAGCCTAGGAATAACAATAAAATATCTTATGTGGCTCTGAGCTGACGGCATGTAAATATTAAGAGGAATTTATATGGACATTTTCTAGTCGTTCTCAATATAAGCATGCCTAGCGACTATTTGGAACTCTACTCACTTTGGGGAGTGATCATACTTCTCCACACATTCAACCTTGCAAGCAATGAAGTGTCTTTAAATGTGACCCCGTTTCATCCGGCTAACGCTTAGTACCGGTAATAACAAGTAACGAGGAAGCCCATGCAAATTAAGGGCAATGAATAGGGTCGTACTATACGCGCCATTTTGCCGTTATGAAGTAGTCGTGTATGTGGTGGTTAGAATGAAAGTTGTGTTAGTCATAATAACGTCATTTCGATTAATTGCCCGTTTTGTAACATCGTTTGCATTAGAACAACGCTGTGTAGATTTTGAAGTGATTATATTTAAGCACATGTAGATGAATGTGGGGTAAAGTGAAATAACTGGGGAAAGTGACTTGGTAAAATGTTTTCAGCTGGTAGCGCCATCTATAATCAACTATGCTTTTAAACATATATAGTGAAGCACCGTTAATAGGTTTTTGGAGATTGTATGAAAAAAACGCACAGTCGGTACACGACAATATGTATTGAACTCTGCCGGTCTGATTAAAAACGTATAACTAATAGAAGCGTATAAACGGTTTTTCACTGTATTTCAATGCTTCTCAAACGATGTGTCACGACATGGTTAATGGTGCGCCACTGTATTTTCGGAGTTGCATTAAAAGGAGTAATAACGATATAATATACCAACATAAAACTTTGTGCGCAAGAAGTCAGATATAATGTTGCTAGTTTAATTGACAAAAAAAGTGCTCTCCGTGGGTGAAATGCTTCTTTTGTCTTTAAAAACAAAGCTAAATTTACGTAAACTTTACTAAAAATGAATCTTTATGTAAATGACTATCACGCAATGTAATCACGTACAATGAATATTAATCATTTTAATGATTAATCTGAGAAAGACAAAAGAGAAGCAGTAAAAAGTAATCAGTAACAACTAATCACTAATAGTTGAGTATGTATTGAACTCTGCCAGACTGATTAAAAACGTATAACTGATAGAAACGTATAAACGGTTTTTTAATGTACTTCAATGCAGGCGCAAGAAGTCAGATATAATGTTTCTAGTTTAATTAATTGCCAAAAAAAGGTGCGCTCCGTGGGTGAAATGCTTCTTCTGTCAGTAAAAAAAAGCTAAATTTACGTAAACTTTACTAAAAATGAATCTTTATGTAAATGACTATCACGCAATGTAATCACATACAAAGAATATTAATTATTAAAAATCTGAGAAAGACAAAAGAGAAGTAGTAAACAGTAATCAGTAACAACTAATCACCAATAGTTTAGTAACTAATTTCCAGCGAGACCACTAATAGCGAATATAAAAATGAAAAGTATTTAGCAAGTATTTCCAAAATCAAACACCTTACCCCGCGGTATTTAACTTAACTTCAACTATATCTATTAACTCTTCTACAACTTTTGATTACTCCTACTTGTATTTTCCTGAAAGATCTATTTTTATTTTTCGTGTACAGCAAATATGTGAATTTGCATACGCCGGAGAGTTTTATGTTTGCCATTCTCAAATTCATTTCTTACTTCTTTTCGCATTTCCCTCAACATTTCAATCATATTTTCTCATTTATGTGCTTCGCCGAGAAACCGAAATGAGTTTTAAACTTTTCAAAGAGCTTCTGGATCATCGATGTCCCGAAGCAATTTTCCATGCAAAGAACAAAGGAATAAAAATGACAAGTGTGGAAAGGACAGCGCGTGAAGGTTTAGAAATGAACTTGAAAGGAATTTTAGGCTTTTTTTCAATGCCAGAAATATAGTTTTACTTTTACTGATGCGTAAACGTGGTTGCAGGATGCATTATTAAGGCTACAGTGGATAACAAAATGATTTTTTTCAATTATTGATCTATTTGTCTAAAACTTTGTGTGCTTGTATTATTGAATATCTACTACATCTAAAAGCATAAAAAGCACAAATTGGTGCAAAAACAATGAATACTTTTTTCAAATTTCAAATTTTAAAAATTTTTAACAAAATTTCAAAATGCTTCATGCGTCACAATTTGTTTTTTCAAACTTTGAATTTCCACTTAATTTCCAATCACTAGGCATGATTGCACAAATCAATGCATTACATGCGATGTTTTATGTGATAGTTTATAAAAGATGGCTGAAAAGGAAAATTTATATGATTTTTCAACTGAAAATTTTTATTTTCAGCCATCTTTTATAAACTATCTCATGAAACATTGCATGTAATGCATTGTTTTATGCAATCTTGCCTAATGATTGGAAATTAAGTGGAAATTCATAGTTTGAAAAAAAATTGTGACGCCTGGAACATTTTGAAATTTTGTTAAAAAATTTTAAAGTTTAAATTTGAAAAAAATATATTCATTGTTTTTGCATCAATTTGTGCTTTTTACGCTTTTAGATGTAGTAGATATTCAATAATACAAGCACACAAAGTTTTAGACACATAGATCAATCATTGAAAAAAAAATCATTTTTTTTTGTCCACTGTAGCCTTAAAGTCGATAGATAATTAGTTTTAAAAAACGACAGCAGATCTTGGTGATGCGATTTAAGTTTGTAGAAATCAATTTAGGTAGTCAAACTGAGTTAACTTTAAACTTGTGGAAATATTTTACCTTTCTCAAAATGAACTATTTGGAAATTACACTGCATGAAAAAGGGGTTCATTGGGTGAAGACGCCTTAGTTTTCAACGTTATTTTAAAATAGTTCATTCGTTTTATTCTTGAAAATCTTCTGTGATTGGTAAAAAAATAGGTTTCACTCTGGAAAACAATTTTCGCTAATGAAAATTAATGATTACAAAACTCCTTCATTTCAGCATCTTATCCTTTTATATCCAGGGTAAGATGCCAACAGGCAAATTACTCTAGAGGTAAGATGACTGTACACGATGTATGGAGCCAACCGCTGTACATAATATACATTATCAAATCACATTTTGAGATGTTTCGGTTTAGTTTTCTAGGTCTATGTTTACTTGGCCACTTGTGAAGTCAGCTGTGAAAATGAAACAACGACTGAGCGTCTTTCAAGATTATTATTGTTATATTTTTTAATATTAGAAAATGAGTAAGAAAAAGAAGAAAATAAATTCAACGAAGGTTTTTGATCGAGCTCTTTCAGAAAAAAATAGTTTTGAAAAATGAGAAGCACCACCATTACATATGTTTACCATAATTTTATAGGTGCAGGAACATTTTTAAAATGCTATTAATTTACGAAACACTGCTTCTTTGCTGCATGCATAAATGAGTGCATGCACCCATTCTTTTGAAAAAAAATACATCGATTATTTAACAGACGTAATTGAAAGTAGTGTGGGTTTGACGTCAAAGTTTTATTTTACTTTTTCTTAAACAGCGGAATTAAATTCCTGAGATTTTACTTTTCCTGGCATGTATTTGCTTTATCAAAAGTTTCATAATAAAAGTTTAGCAATTTTTCCCTTTTTTAATATAACAGTTTGATTCAAAAGGGAAAAAAGGAGAGAGATTTTCACATATCTAACGGTTTTTGAGCAAGACGTACCATTGTATTAAGAAATAAGTTTTTTTTTCTCACTCAAAGTCATGTGAAAATCCCATATGAAATGTGGAAAAAGTTTTTAAAGCAAAACTTATAAAACCGACAAACTGTCAGATAAAAAGCTGAAGATTTATTCCACTTTTCAGGACCACTAACGCTGTAGACAGCTATTGTTGTGTGGTTCATGCCGTTGAAATAATATTTTAAAGAATGTTATTTTAAAGGTATTAAAAAAGAGATTATTGGCACACATAGAAGAAAATGATGTTCTAACGCACAAGCGTACATTAAAACGCAAGCTGATTTTCTGTATCTTTTTTTCCACGCAATCCTTTTTTCACCAGAATGAAAATACTTTGCGTTTCAAGAAAGAATGTTTGAGTCTCGCAGGCTCTTACTTGTCGCTTTAAAAACAAAACGAATTTAGCAGATAAAACGTAATGCGGATCCAAAGAGCAATAGTGTAGGGGAATGTGGGGCAAAATGAAATAGTTGAGTTTACTTACCTGCTTCAAAGGGAAATAAAGAGAAATTTGTTCTAAAAAGTGTTGTATATAAAGAAGGAATAATATATTTTGTAATACATCTTTCGTTGAAATATTGTTTTTCATCTTTGGCAGTTCTTTTCAAAGGAGGAAAATTTTCACCTTAAAAAATCATGGTGCAAAGTGAAAAGCAACATATTTTTCTTATGAAATATTTTCTTTTCGACGATCAACCGTAATTTTCTTCAAATAAATGCGTAAATAAACGAAAACAATAATTATTAATGAAAAAAAGCGAATAAGTAAATAATGAATAAATTAATTAATTAATATGACAGAAAAAATAAATGAGAGAATAAAGCAGAGAATGAATAAGAAAATGAGTTAATGAATGAGTAAATAACGTAATAATTAAGTAAAATAATCTAAATACATTAATAAATGAAGAAATAGGCACGTGATTTCATAAATACACGCATGATTAAACGAAATGAACTATTTCACTTTGTTCCATCCACTTTGCACCAAGTGCACTTGACAAATTACACTGAACATTTAAAATAAAAAAATGCCTAGTATAAACTAAATAAGTACTACACTGCAGATCAGTATATCTCAATTAATAGTTTAAATGATAATTACAAAAATTTTGTCATTTTGTAATAACAAGAAATTTGTTTCAAAAACCACGAATATTACAATAAAGGTATCAAGTTTCGAAAATAGCTTGCATAATTGTTTTCGTTGATCTTAAGAGCTACCTATTTTTGATAGAAATCAACTGTATGTCTAGGATTTTAGCTAAAATATTACTAGACAGGTGGTGCTGCAAACTGGGAAAATATTTTACCATTTCACTTTGCCCCACATTCCCCTACTTTAGGAATAATGTACTTTCTGTTGCTAAAAAAATTCTTTAACGCACAAGGCAATAAAAAGAGGTGGTTTTCTTGTTAACCTAATAGTTTTAGCCCTTATAGGGACTGCAATAGATCAATATATACTAGAAAGCAGGGGTGCCCATCCCCCCAAGCTCAATGGCGCAAATCCCCCCCCCCCCAAATTTTTCACAACCCTCTTGTGCTTTTTATTTTTTTATTTTTACCCCTCTTTTTTATTAAATGTATTTTTTAATACTATTTAATTATTTAAACATTTATTTATTTTTTTAAATATTATTTACTTATTTTTTAAAATTATAACTATTATTTTTTTATTTATTATTATTTTTTTAAAAGTGCTAATTATGTGCGAAATAGAATCACTTTTGTTCTCTTCCAGGCACAACGGAAAGGATATAAATAAACAAAAAATACACAAAAGAAATAAATAAATAAAAAATTATAATAACGAAATAAAAAAATAATTTGATTAAAAAAAATAAATGAATAATTTTTATTTAAAAAAATCAGCAAATAATTTAAATAAAAAAAAATAAATTAATGAATTAAATAAATATTAAATTAGTTTGAAAAATACCCCCCCCCAAAAAAAAAAAAAATTTTTTTTGATGGCGCAACTTGGGCCATAATCCCCCCCTGTGGGCACCCCTGCTAGAAAGCAACTTAACTTGATACTAAACGTCACTACGGGCGGAGCCAATAAGAGCTCACAAGCAGTCAGGGATCTCCTCTAATTCGCTAAGTAGGCTGTGACGTTTTATCTAGCTCGTTTTTCACAGGCTAACGTCACGCAAACGTCCCCCCGACGTCACGATGTTTTTATCAAAAAACGTTGCTGTCTAGTATAGTTTCTTATTATGTTTGATATACAGTCGTCCGTCGCTACTTCTCGTTTCAACTATCGTAGCTTCACTATATCGCAATTTTTACAGAATTTATTATATAATTCAAAACATAGCCATTAGCCTCTTTTTATGCATTCGTATTTTTTTTTCCTGCAAAAAATAAAAAAGAAGTTCAAGTAAGGTTAGCGCTGCTGAGGGGCTGCAGTAGTATTAGTTGAGGGAGTAGGGTAAACTAGTCAAAGGAAGTGTAAGGAATCCCTACCTGATTTCAACCGTTAAACACTAACTGGAAAATATATATCACTATATTATTATTAGAGGATAAATACATATATATTTTTAAATGGTTTTCAACTATGTATTTGTTTTTTGAACTGTACGTAATAACTTTTATCAAGACACATCTAAAGAGGAAAAGCGGGGAGGTTACGGTCCCTAACCGGCAATTATTTCATCACTGAACAATTTGAGTTTACTTTCATAGAATAGTATTAAAGTGTAAAAACTAATGTATGCGTACACTGCGAAAAATAGATGTTGTATTTACAGCATGATACAGCTAATTTTACAGTAATTTTACAGTAATAAATACAAAATAGAGTTTGATAGTTTGGGATTCAATCAGAACGAGTTTTTTAGGCCCCACGGCACCCACATAAATTAGAACAGTGAGGGCCCTGCTCCACATTGACGTAAAGCAGAAAAAAAAAGCAGAAACGTAAAACGGATTAAACGGTTATTTCTATGGAAAGTACCCGGATTTTCGGTTTCTGCCTTCGGTTTCGGTCGCGTTTTCTACTGATGTGGAGCAGGGCCCTAAGATAAAACTTATTTTTGAGCGGTAAAATTCAAAAAAAATTAAGCTGTCCGGAGCAGAAATTGGCAAAAACGTACACTGCAAAAAATTACTCCTAAAATAAGGTTATAAGAATCAGGGCATTTTTAGCCCTTTTTTTGCCAATGCCAATTGGTTTCCCGAAATAAGGAGTTTTTCTTTCTTTGCTTAATGTTTTTGCATGTAAGAATAATGCATTTTAGCAAAACACATATATTAATTTAATTGCAAATACGAAATAATAGAAGATTAATCTTGGAAAACCACTATTCATAATCTTCCAGACTACCCCAGGTACAAGTCTGTCGCTGCCTTCCGAATGACGACGCTACACGACTGCCTCAATGCGCATTTACACAGGCTAAAGATTGTTGGTAGCCCTGCTTGCCCCTTATGCAGCGGCCAGCAGGTGATGACTGCGGACCACCTCTCTCGATGTCCCGCGCTAAAAGAACTTTCCATCTACTCCAGATATTGGGAAGGTAGAGAGCTGTTGTCTAGACTTGCGCCATGAACTCTGTATATATATGTTCTTTCTGTATCTCTTCTTTTGTTTTTTTTTTTTACGGTGAAAGAATTGTGTTCCTATTCACCTGCTGCATTAGAATAAAAAAAAAATGCAAATAGAGATAGTAAACTCTTATACATTGAAATTATTCCATCTTAAGTATTTCATCATTTTTAAAATTAAAATACGTAAAATCTCCCTACTTGACCTGCAATTCTATTTTGAAGCAAACTGATCCGATAATTTGACTTATTCTGTCTGAAGTAAACAGTTTTCTTTTTTTTTTTTTTTTAACTTAAACCATTCTAATATAACACTGAAAAAAAAAAAAAAAAAAAAAAAACACATTAAATAAATATATGAAGCTGAAGTAAATATATGACCTCTTTTTGTCGTATTGAAAGCACTTTCTAATTTGCACTCCCATTAATCAAATATTTCAACTCGTATTAAAGTTTTTCTCTTCTCTTTCAAATAGTCCAATTAGGATTTTACTGATTGTTTCCAAATCTATAGCTTCAGTTAACCATACTAAATTTCTGTAACAAGTTAGCATTGTCATAATCGTATTTGCTTTTTACAAATAAATTACTTTATCCGTCTATGCTATATATCTGCAGCAAGTTGGCATTGTCATAAAGAACTACAAGCGTAAATTAATCTAGGAAACAATTATCTCTTATTTCATTTAGGTCACAGCAAGAGGCGTACCATGAATCTTTCAGCGAATTACTTCGATGTCTATTTGCGTACCTTTCAAATAACTGTCAGTTAGTATGGACACAATCTCAATCCCAGATGTAGTAGACATGACATCTTCTGATTAAATTTCTCTCATAACCCCTTTTTAATACAATCTTCCGTCAATACGTGATCTTAGCCCATAATATTTTTGCGCTTACCTTTTCATTCATTTAGTGAATTTGCCTTTATTTATTTTTTTATTTTTATTATTCTGTTTGTTTCCTATTATTATTTTTTCATATCTATGTGTTTTGTAAGTCCTTTGTCTTGCTGTTTTTGTATTGTACCCTGTTATTTGTCTTTTACTAGTTTTATTGTATGTTATGTTTTGGTGTTTTGAATAAATTTGGACACCGATTCCGACTGCCGGCTTACGAAAAGACCCTGGCAGTCATTCTACGGAATTCGGTAGGTGCACACTAGGGTGGGGCGAAAAATAAAAAGTTTTTCAAATCAACTTCTAATAGTTGCCAAAAGTTGTCTTTGGTAATAGTTAGCTTTTGTGCAAAATTTGAGAAAAATCGGATAATATCTTCAGGGGGCGCTGCGATCGCAAAGTTTTACCATAGCTTTGTTACGGATTTTATGGTTAAAATATCAAAAAGAATGCTTTTAGCTAGTCTCCTTGCATTTTTTTTTACTCAAAAGATGTTTTCATGCATTAAAAGCATATGAAATGACTCACAGACATTATTTTATATTTAAAAAAAATCACTTTTTTTCACGTTTTTGTTTATTTTGAAATGCTTGAAATATAAAGATATCATATAAAATAATGTTTGTGAGTCATTTCATATGCTTTTTTAATGCATGAAAACATCTTTTGAGTAAAAAAAAAAACGCAAAGAGACTAGCTAAAGGCATTCTTTTTGATATTTTAACCATAAAATCCGTAACAAAGCTATGGTAAAACTTTGCGATTGCAGCGCCAACTGAAGACATTAATCGATTTTTCTCAAATTTTGCACAGAAGCTAACTATCACCAAAGACAACTTTTGGCAACTATTAGAAGTTAATCTGAAAAAGTTTTTATTTTTCGCCACACTCTAGTGCCCCCCAGATGTTGTATAGCTCTACTATTAAGATACCACTTGACACTTGATAGGAAATGTATTCTTACAGCTTTTTAGATTTACTTTGTCAATCCATCATTCTCTTATTCATGGAATTTCTTTCGTTTCTGTAAGTGAGCTAAAAAAGTAATTGGGATGCGCCTATTAATCGGCAGTACCGATTAATCGGCCATAATCAGCCACTTTGCCGATTATTAATAATCGGCAAAATCGGGCCGATTAATCGGCTGAAAAATATTTTTCACATATTATTCTTTAAAGTATATTTTCACTAGGAAACTATGATGAATAATTTTATTAACAGTGATAATAATCCTCACAGTTGATATAAAGTTTTTTTTAAATGAATTCTCCTACTTTGAATAAATATACATAGAAAATGATACAACATTTTTCATGTGACGATAGTTTTCT
The DNA here is from genome assembly GCA_038373865.1 of Uloborus plumipes. Lineage (NCBI taxonomy): Eukaryota > Metazoa > Arthropoda > Arachnida > Araneae > Uloboridae > Uloborus > Uloborus plumipes. Next base: position 85,913 of record JAXGGA010003179.1, on the reverse strand, counting down.
CCTTAGCACAGTGCTTTCAGATAACCTCTAACTTTCAAAGAATAAAAGTACTGAATTAAATTGCTACTGATTACTAAAATATATGAATTAAAAGTACTTCTAAACTGGAGTGTTCACCACACACTCCCCCACCCCTCCTTTTTTATAAATTTTGATTTCCAATTAACATAATTAACAATGTGTTAATAATATTATTGACACTAATATGAAAATTGGTTCTAAGAAATTTGATAAAATATTGAAATTATTTTGTGAAAACTAGGAAAATGGAAAAGAAATCTTCTCCCAGAAATAAATTACTTACTATTTCCAAACTGGGAATTGTATAAGAGATAAAAAAACAGTGACGGTAAAATTTATAGTAGAAAAACTATTATCCTTATCATTAATCAGCTCAGCCGATTAATCGGTAATCAGTGAATTTGCTTATCGGTGCATCCATAAAAGTAATACCCGTTTGTACAAATATGAATGCAGTATGTAAGTTCATAATTTCAATACTTTTTCAAATTTTCTTTTTTCGTTTGTGATAAAAATGCCGAAACGAGCTGAACAAAGCTTACAATTAGAACCATACGAAGCATGTATATATTTGGTCGAAACTATAGTGTTCATAACTTCTTTTAATACGGATTACATTAAATTAAAGCATTAAACTTATATTCTTAATGCATCAAACTTTTTGGTAACAAAAACATATTTAAATAATCAATAAACATTTATGCGTACATGATACAGTTGTATAAAAAAAACAAAAAACTAATGGCTAATTTTCTTTGCAGTGATAATTTTCATTTTCTAAATAGACCGCAAATATAGTTTCAGATAAAAGTTAATGTGATTAATTTTGATTGCTATTATTTTCGACACTTTACATACAATTCAATACAGAGATAACAAATTGTATCTTTAAATTGATATGTAAGACAAACTTGTTTTCCTTTAATTTAGAGCAGAAGTTCGTCCGAAATAAATTGATACTAGTTAACCACGTTCAGATAAATCCTAAAGAAAAGAAAATATGCGACCAATATTTCTGTACCTCAGAACCAGACTAACGTAAGTCCACTTTCGTCATTTTTCAGTAGAGAGGAAAAAAGATGTATTCGATAATCGTTTTTCCCCTCTACCGAAAAATGACGAAAGTGGACTTACGTTTGTCTGGTTCTGAGGTACAGATTTATGCATTTAGATTAGACACTGAAACTTTTTTAATCTCATTTACATGCATCAAATATTATCACCAATAATGAGCTCACAATCTTTCTTTAGTTAATTTAATCCATTTAGTATCGCATTATTATTTCCAAGTAAATAGCAATATCCATCTGTACTATATACGAGTCGCAAGTAAGCATTGTCATAAATAACAACAATCGTAAATTAATCTAGGGAACAATTATCTCTTATTTCATTTAGGTCACAACTGAAGGCGTACCATGAATCCTTCAGCGAATTACTTCGATGTCTATTTGCGTACCTTTCAAATAACTGTCAGTTAGTATGGACACAATCTCGTTCAGACACGCAGTATAGCTAACTCTATTATTAAGATACCACTTGACATTTCTCATGAGAAAGAAAGAGTCCCTCTTTCCGCGTTGAAAGGAAATATATTCTTACTGCTTTTTTGGATTTACTGAGTCCAACCATCATTCTCTTATTAATGGCATTTCTTTTGTTTGTCGGTTTCTGTAACAATACATTAGTAATAAATGCTTATAAAAACATGAGTGCACTAATGTGAAATTATAATTTCGATACTTACGTTATTAAATGTTTCTACAATTTTGGTTTACAACTTTGCAAGCTACTAATATATATATTTAACTTAGTTTCATTGAGTAAACTAACAGAGAAAGTAATAATTTTGGTGTTCTATATTTGAGTGCTACACTGCAAAAACTGAGCTGTTGTTTTTACAGTATAATACTGGCAGCCGAGGCTCCAATTTAAAACTGTAAAATGCACAGTATAAAACTGTACAGCTAGCAAGTTTACAGTTTCTTACGGTAGAGTTAGAAATTTTAGTTTATTGCCGTAAAATTTAGCTGTATTATACTGCGAAAACAACAGTATAATACTGGCAGTAGAGGTCCCAGTTTAAAACTGTAAAATACACGTAATAAACTGTAAAACTAGCAATTTTACAGTTTCTTACAGTCAAATTAGCAATTTTTGATTTTTACCGTAAAATTATCAAATTTACAGTTTAGTAACATAAAATATAGCTATTATACAGTTTATTACTTTAAAGTTAGCAATTTTTGTGGTATATTACCATAAAATTAGCTGTATTATACTGTAAAAACGGCATTCTTTTTTTACATTGTAGTAGAAAGAAAAAATTCGCGTAAAGTGAGGAAAAATAAATCATATAATTAACAAAAACTATGTTGGCTGATTCGAGCACTGTGAGGCCGGTCGTTATCCTGTTGAAAAATTGCATTTGGCAGACCCTGAAGGTAGGGGATTGCCACCGGCCGCAGTACATTATCTACATATCGTTGGGCCGTCATAGTGCCCCGAATACGAACTAGAGGTGATACGGAATTGTATGCAATAGCGCCCCAAACCATTATGCCACGTTGTCGCGCTGTGGGGCGTTCCACAGTTACTGCCGGATTCAATCTTTCTCCACGTCGACGCCACACACGTATGCGATGACTATCGCTGGACAAACAGAAGCGGGATTCATCTGAGAACACTACGGTTTGCCATTCTGCCATCCACGTCGCTCTGGTCCGGCACCATTCCAAACGTTGGAGTCTGTGCTGTGAGGTCAATGGCAGTCTTCTTAGCGGGAGCCGTGATTGCAGGCCACGTGCAACCAGTCGACGGGAAATGGTTCTGGTCGACACAGGAACATCCAGGGTACCTTGCACGTGCTGCAGAATCGACGTACAAGTGACTTGCGGGTCCGCTACAGCTTGTCGGTGAATCCGTCGATCCAAGCGGTCTGACGTCACTGGCTGCACCTGCACCCCTCAATGTGGCTACGTTTCCTCTTTCCAACCATCTCCGACACAGCCGATGCACAGTGCTTGCCTCCATTTGGGTATCAGCTGCAATTTGACGTATGGACCAACCTCCCCTTCCATACGTCATCATAGTCCGATCACCATACCCCTTGTAAAGTCGCCTATATGCTGGAAGTGTCTTCGTTGAGGACGGCGTGGCATTTCCTCCTATCACACGTATCCTTCGAGACAAAAACCAAATTTCTCCGATAATTAGTCTGGCAGAAAAACCAACATGAACATAGCCCACTTTTTAACTTCATTCTCTTATATCTTACTTCACGTGCGTCGGAGAGCTGCGCATTTCATATCATTTGCATAACTCAGTGACGTGCGTCTACGGTAAAATTTGCATGAATTTCTGACCACTCCTTCTTGGTGTTGCATTTTCAATGTCGAGCAGTGTACATTAATTTATGCAAGTCACTGACTTTTAATTAATTTATGTAAGGTTGTATGATGGCTTAAGTGTTTTGTTTTTACCTATTACTTAATTTATTTTGTTAGATTATTGGTTTCGTAAGATTTACTTCATAGTATTAAGTTCATAAATAAACATTTTTAGGTAAAAAATGTAGTTATAATTTACAGATGATTTTTTTAAACGCCGTTTTTATCATTTATATCCATTTTCGACCGCAAATTTTGGCCTTTATGAATCACATAGGGTGTCAAAAAACACAGAAATAAATCAAAATGCATTTGCGTGACTCCTAGCCAATATAAATACTACTTGGCATTCCCCTAAAGTAAACTTCTTCTGAGAAGCATCATCTGTATTCTAAAAGAAGGCTTTACGGAACTATTCTCTTTTGATTGATTTCTCGAAAACGGGGGAGCTCTCCTTGATTTTAGGTATTCTTCGTTTTTATTATTATTTTTTTTATTTTTAAATTCTTCAACGATGTTCCTTTTTCTTATCAAAATGTAATAGAATGCTTTTTTTTGATGTTGAGCAGTTTTGCTTTTTTACTTGTAGGTATTTCTTTGCTTCTTGGAATATTAGGTTGTTAGATGCATTCAGTTTATTCAATTTTCCTCACATTTCAATCAGCAACATAGTCAGTTGAAGCATGTTCTTTGAGAGATTCCTAGAAGTAAAGCTGATTCTGAATTTCAAATTTCAGATTTTCTTTATTCCATTTTCTTATCTAGCCTTAGTTTTTATGTTCGGGCTTAGGAGAAATGTACACAACTAATATGTAAATGAAGAGAAATAAAATACAAACTAATAATAGCTTGATTTCTTTCCTAAAAGCTTCAAATCCTATGTTTTTAAACATTAATATTGTGGTGGGTACATGACTAATGAAAAGATTTAGATAATTTCAGTGAACAACCTACAACAATTTCTAAGTGCCGCCCTTCTCCCTCCCCCATATGATGAGGAAAGCGAAAGATGGAATCTCCTGCACCGCAAAGAAAGTTGCAGCTTTTGGACAGAGAAGAGCATAGGCAAGAAGTCTTTGACGCACACCCAATTTACGACAGCACAGGAATGTAAACTCCTCCCACACGAAAAACATCTGGTGGAAGAAAACCGTTACGGGTACGATGGAAGAGTCCCTAAGAGAGACGGAGGAATGAATAAAAGGAAGAAAAAAGGGGCTGAAAGTTACGAATTTTGCATCTGGCCAGGAGTGTGGGAGAGAGAACAGAAGTGAAGAGAGCGGGACACAAAAGATGATAAAAAGGCAGTTACCAGAGTAAATGAGAGATTTTTTGTGATTTTTCTCGATGTGAGTTTGAGTTTGTCACTACTCCTTGGAGTAGAGATGCGCGGATAGTGGGGCCGGGTTTGAGCGTCTCTTATTGTTAGAATTTTAGCGCCAATTCTGGTACTCGGTAATCCTAATATTTGTTCCCTCTACGTGGACGAAATGATCGTCATGTAGAGAACCAGGAGACCCACAATGTAGATTCTTATTGTACACCAGTAAAAGATTTGTAACCCCATTTGGTGAGTGTTTTTTTTTTAGATGTATTCTTAGTGCATTTTCTGAACGCCGCGCTTGAGTATTTCACTCCAATGCAATGTACTATTTTCTTTGTGTCGTGTTTTAATTGCAGAATGTCAGGTAAGCAATTTTTACTGTTTGGCAAATTAATTTTCTAATTTGTATTTTTTTTTAGTTTTGGTAATAATGACTTGTGGATTTTTTTAAGCACTAAACGATCACGCTGCCTAGTTTTTTCTTTTTCAAAATTGGTAATGATCTTTACTCACCGCAGTCCCGATGAGGTTGATATTTGAGCCAATATTTAGAAAAGTGCCAATTTGAAGTTGGAAGTTTCTGAAAAAAAAATTTTTTGCAGAAAAAAACTAATATTGGATTTTAGTCTAAATTGGGTCTAAATGCAAGAAAATAAAAGAAGGGAGGTCAAGGAAGTTATTTACCCCCTCCTTAGATTATTCACTTTTAAGCCGTTACAGATCTGATGAATGTTACAGATCTGATGTTAATATGAGCTACATATTTGAGTTTGTGCTCTCAATCTTCGTTAACATATCTAAATATGATATCATTTCCTTGCATTTTTAACATAGAATTAAGATAATTATATTAAAATATATATATATTAGGCTAAAAAATCAAATTTCATTATAAAAAAGTATTTCTTGGAAATAAAAATGAGCGATAACGTTTTTAGATAAAAGAAATTATGAGATTACCAAATCCAAGCTAATAAAACATTTGTTTTGTTTTGAAACAACACACAACATCAACTTTTTCAACACACAACTCTACTGCTTGCTTTTCTTTAATTAGTTGCAGGAAATTTAATTTCTTGATCAGAAATTCAAATTTAGCATGCTAGTTATTATCTAGTTATTTAGCGAAGTTATGAGAAATTGAAGCACCAAAAAAATAAATAAATAAATAAATAAATAAAATAATAATAATTAATTAACTTAATTTCTGCAGTGTCAATTTTTCTTATTTTACTAACTTCTATTGTTAGGTCATACAAACCACAAATGAAGCAATTGTACTAAAAACTCATTGCTTTTCATTTTTTAAGAACAAAAATATTCAATATATGGCTAAAACCTATGATTTTTGCTTTTTATAATTCTGAAACGTGTGAGTTAGTTCTGTAACATATTCGCTGTTTTTCAATGTTACCGCTCTGACTGTTACCGATCTGACAAACTGACAAAGTTTTTTTTTTATTTCCGAGTCGATCGCACTAAACCAAAATCAAACACGTGGTTTTTTCACTTGTAATAAAGGACTATACTTATATATAAAATAATTTTTAAAATAATAAAAACTGCGCATTTTAGAGCGTGTTACCGATCTGATGACTCAAATGACACACATTTTATAAAATCACTTTAAAAAATCTTACATACAATTTTAGATGCAGAAATGCAAATTTTTAATTACGATTCGATAAAACATCCCACCAGGTACTCAGTATCACGTGGTATAGGTGCAGGAAATGATTTTGGGAGCCTAAACATAGATCGAAAGTTATTGTTACCACTCTGACGGCGGAACTTGGGACACGCTTATTTCGCATCGGCTAGAAAATCAGAAATCGATTAAAACAAAAATGAAGTAAAATATTAGCAAAGGGGTAAAAATAGAATCGTTTTTCGTGCAAGTGTGTTTTTTTGGGAAGTTAAAAAGTGCGCATGACCTGTTTGCATGCTAAGCTTTGCTACTGGGGACACGTTACCGATCTGATTTTTGATGTATAAAAACAATATTTTCTGAAAAAAAAAATTTTTTTTTCTGATGTTATTAGATGAAATGAAAGCAGAACCTTGTCTTCTTTCTGGGGAAAATTATTTTTTTAACTAGTTATTGAAATACTAGTGAAAATTCCCTTGGGACTCAAATTGGCACTTTTCTAAATATTAGCTCATTTAGGAATTGGAGCAGTGCACGAAGCGAGTTTTTGTTTTTTAGCAGTTTTGAATCTTATTTTTTCAGCAGGATATTTATCTTTTTCTTACAGCAGAAATAAAGCTTACTTGAAATATTGGGAATATCAGTTTTAACTATTTTTAAATTATTCTATAAAGTAAATTATTGAATATTCTGGGATGATAGGTTATTTATTAATTTTTAAGGTCAATTCTTTTGTGGAAATTAACTTCTATTGGATAGGAACTTCCTTTTTGGAGTAATGTGTTTGGTAGGGTGTCATAAAGTAATGAATCAAGTAAACTAGGTAACTTATTCCACTACAAATATTAAAGCCGTATGCTTTTAAATTAAAGAAATAACCGTTTAAGGAGTAATAAATGTTCATACAAATGCTCTTGTGATTACTGGAACTTTGTACTTCTTGAATAAACATTGTACAATGACGAAATACACATCACAAAGTAAATAAAAAAAAAGAGCAACAATTCAAAAGAAGTGCAAACTCCTAATTCCCAATACACCACTAGAAAACAAAGTTGAAGCAATATGAAAATAGTTGCATCTTTCGCTTAACTGATATACGCATAAATGCTTTCATTTAACCTTAATAAAACATATGATACAAAAAAATGTTCGTTTACCAGAAGGAAAAAGAGATAAACTATAATAAACAACCAGATGTAAAAACTATCTTGGCAGAAGGAATAAACAAGTCCATTTTAAAGTAATTTTTCGAAAAACAGTGAAAACGAGTTGTTTGTTTATCTTTCACTGACAACGGTAAAAAAAAAAAAAAAAAAAAAAAAAAAAAAAAAAAAAAAAAAACTTCAATTGATATGCAATGAGTTACCGCCCATAAGCCAGGGCTAAGGCCGAACTGAAGCAAATGCACCCACAGCTCGATCATAGCATCATAAGACTGCAGTTCCGTCCTTATTGTGGAATCTAGCCAATGATCGAGCTGGAGGTAAAGATCCTCTTATTGTAGCTAAGATTGCCAACAAACTGGTCGATAAAGGGAATTTATCTTACCAGCGAGCGTCCGCAAACCATGGAGCGGCTCAACTCGAAATTTGAAGGCAAAAGCTGGGTAATATGCAATGAGTTACCGCCCATAAGCCAGGGCTAAGGCAGAACTGAAGCAAATGCACCCACAGCTCGATCATAGCATCCTAAGACTGCAGTTTCGTCCTTATTGTGGACTCCTCAGTTACGAATAGCCAATGATAGAGCTGGAGGCAAAGATCCTCTTATTGTAGCTAAGATTGCCAACAAACTGGTAGATAAAGTGAATTTATCTTACCGAAGATGAACTTATCTTTACATTTACAAAACTAAATGGTGTTATAGTTTTAACCCGCGATCACTCGCGCTACTTTGCGTCACACGAGCACTCGCGCCGGGCCTCGCAGGCCAGGACCGGTTTTTTTCAGGAAATTGAGATTGTAAAGCAGAAAAATTGTGTTTTGAACACTAAATTTTAATCACAAAGTCTACAACCTCTTCATTTCATCTTTATAACTCAAATTGCTACTTTGCGTCACACGAGCACTCACGACGGGCCTGGCAGGCCAGGACCGTTTTTTTTTCAAGAAACTGAGTTTGTAAAGCAGATTTTTTTTTTGAACACTAAAGTTTAATCATGAAGTCTGCAACCTCTTCATTTCATCTTTATAACTCAAATTGCGAAGCATTTTGCAACCTCTTTCTTCGGGTTCTCAATGCAGAATGAGAAACGCGAGCACTCGCGCCGGGCCTCTGAGGCCCGAACCGATATTTTCAGAAGTGTGAGCTTTAGGGTGAAGAATCATCCGATAAAAGCAACACGGAGGAACAAAAGACAGTATAAATAGCGGTCTTTTATTGGGGTAAAATACTGTCTTTTGTTCCTCCGTGTTGCTTTTATCGGATGATTCTTCATCCTAAAGCTCACACTTCTTGCATTGACAAATGGGTTTCTTATAGCCTCGAAACACGTGTCTGCAGTATACCTGTACATTTGTACTTCTTAAACGTTGGTTTAAAACTTCACAATATGTAAGATATTTATCGGTTTTGGTTTCTTGAAAGGTTAATTAACAAATTAATAAATAAAAACACTCAAAGTAGTCTATTCCGTGATTCATTATCTACCACAGGAAACCCCGTATTAACGGTCCTAAAATGCGAGTGCCACTTGAAGCAAGGGGTTGAGTGACCTCCTGTCTACCATGTACAAAGGCAATAAATGTAATGAGAAATATCAATTATGTAGTCTAGTTTAAAATCTGTTACACATACTGCGTAATGTTAAAATTTAAAATTTGAAGTAATCCCAAGTTGCACACTTCATTTTTTAAACGTTGTAAAATGGTTATTAACGTTGTAACAACCGCTTAAAAACGTTTATAAAACGTTTAAAGGTTATTTGTGCTACCTGGGATGAGTAATGTTACATTATTGACTGAATCTAATACGGCGATAGTTGAAACTTTGAGCATGCAATTCCTTTTGTGTGTATATTTTATTTAATTGATTTTTGAAACTCAGAGATCAGAAAAACTTAAATTATTATAATACAAATATAGCGGATAATAAAAAAAAGAAATATTATCAACATTATGTACCCCCCTCTTCTCCCGCTCAGAGGTGATAATTAGTGAATGTAATTGATATTATTGACTATTTAAAATCTCATATTCCCTAGCTTAAACTGCAAAAGGCAGCAATTTTTGTACTCAGTATACTAGTTAGCAACCTGAAAATTAGATTTTCTTCGAAACCATTGATGCTATTAAAGTATCATTAGTTATCAAAGCAGTATAATTGATTAATGATGGTGTCTTGGAGTTATAAAAATTAGCTGTTGTGTTTAAAAACTTGCACCGTATGAACATGCTACTAAATTTATAAGTTTTTTTTCCGGAAATATCATAAAAACGGAACTGATGCTTTAAATACAAATTCTCTAATGGCACTAAAATCTCTCTCTGAGCTGCGTTAGATTGAATACACGAATTATTCATTTTCAACTTATTATGTTAACAATTATTACGGAATTTTTTTTCACTTTTTTCTATCTATCGACACATATTATTCAATTTGGAAAAGTAGAGCAACTATTAGATGGAGAGCCTATTCATCATTTTATACGTGATGGCACAAATAAGTATTAGTAATGACCAACGCATACTTAACAATAAGCTATTTTATTAGATTACTGTCAGGACTTCAGCGTTTTGTAAAAACGATGACTTAACACAGACAGTTAAAAGAAATATAAGAGTTTTATGTAATGGCGATTTTTTTCATTACTTAAGATAAATATGTAACACGATGAATTAACGTCATTCACAAATACTTTTATTAATCTTTGTAAAATATAACTATTTATTACAAATCAAAGCAGCAGTCGGGAAACGTCGTTTTTGATTTCCTAATTAAATCTTTTTGCTTCAGGCAAAATTAAGTTGCACTTATTGTTACGACAATGATGGTCACTTCATTGTTGAAGTTATAAAAATCTCTATTCAGCGTAAACCAGAAATATATTACGATAAAAAAACGCGCACAAAAAGTTTGCATGTGATGGAAACCTACCTGTTTCGAAACAAAATTGTCTTGAAACATTTTGATAAAAAAATTACAGAATGTGGTAGCTTGCTATACTTCTTTTATTTATGTTTCGATTTAGACACATTATTTTTCTACTTCACGTTTGTAAAATAAATCTTTAAAACAGGTTAAAAAAAGTTTTATTAACATACATAACCAAAGAAAAATTACAGTACGAACTCATTTGAAGTGCTAAGATTTGACATGCACACAGAGCTTCGGAATTTCACACTCATTTTATCCAATTGACATTCAAAATACTATACACTAAAAAAAATTGTCATGCATTTAAAAGGATTTTATTAAACATTTTACTTGCAAATATAATTAAAAGTCAGTCGTTTGAAACATGGAGCATATTTAAAACACATCAGCAATAATGAGCACTTTAGTTTTCTTTGTAATTATGAACATCATCATTATCTTCGTAACAATCATTCTTTCAAGTTCAAAATACCCTCTAGAAACAATGCTATGTTACTTTTTCTTTGCATGGCTTAAAATCACGCCGTCTATTACTTTAACGTTTTTCAAAGCTGTCTTTTGTTTTTATTTATCTTCTTGATTGGTTTTCAAAAATGTATTGAAATTTGAAACATGTCTATGCCAAATTCAGAAATAATTTAAAAGACTGTCACAGAGTTTTTGTTTTTTGATGTTGTATTAAATTTCTTCGTATGGTTAATTTAGAGTCATCATTTTGGCTCTAATTAAGAAAGTGAAACGGTTGTTTATCACAAAATATTTTTTTCCAAAATGCTACCAATTGTACTGAGAAATATATTAAATGAATTTAAAGCAAGAATAATTAAACGTGTGCTTTATTAAGGGAATAAAAGGAACTTTTCTTTCATTTTATTATGGCGTATTTTTTAGTAAGACCATTCAATATGAATAACAAGCATTTTTTTAGGTTGTTCATGGATAAGTTTTAAAATAATCCAATGAACTTTCTAATAATTAGAAATGTATTCAGATAAATATCAAAATAATTATGTTTCTTTAAAGAGAGAAAAAAAGGCACGTATTGCTGGTCCTGTTTTCCCGCTTACCATTCTAATAATAAAACGTGTCATAAAATATAATGGTGGTGTATTGCATAAGATGACACAGTTTGCAAGAAATATCAATCGACATACTCCCTCTTTGGACTATGTTCAGAATGGTCTGTAAAATAAAGTAACCCGCTTTCGCGATCAACATGTTTAATAATGAAATGAATACATGCGTACAAGAGCAAACATATATTACACTGAGAATGAAAAATTTTTTTTTAATTGGATTAGCATTAAAGATGTGCCCTTTTCATTTTCGGTGGGCGATATGTCCATAGAAATTTAAAAAATTTCAACCCGTCCTGTCAACGCACGCACTTTCTCTCATACTTGCAAGCAGCTAATGTAAACTTGCGACTTTAGCTCTATACATTAATAATTGGAAATAACTCCAAGAAAAGAAGTCAAAAGGTGTTAAATGGGGTAGAATCATTGAACTCGTGAGCATTCTGTGTTTTCGCTGGTACACGGAAAGTACCACACAGTTCCAGCGGACAATCTCTATTCCAGACTGATGAGTTCATAATAAAGACGAAATTTCAGTCTCCGGATAGAATAACCAAGATGGCGATCTATTGTAGGTATTTGCGTAGGTATTTTAGCCCTGACTGTGGTAGTTAACTTACTGCTAATACCTAAACTCTACCTACTGCTTGATACCTAAATTCTGCCTACTGCCTAATACCTAAACTCTGCCCACTGCTTAATACCTAAACTCTGCCTACTGCCTAATACCTAAACTCTGCTGACTGCTTAACACCTAAACTCTGCCTACTGCTTATTACCTAAACTTTACTTTAAATTTAGAGTTGTACCGTACCACTACTGAGGTGTATCTCTTTTGTGTGATAATTAGCTATCAGTTTTTTAGCACTCTAAGCATCTATAAAATATTGTATGCCTTCAGCTTGGTCCCTCCCTCTTCCGGACTGAAGAGCCTGTAATGAAGACGAAACTGCAGTTTCTCGATAGAATTACCACGCTGGCAGTGCTTTGCATGTAATGTCAATTCTTTTAAGGAGAATGCCTTGAAAAACTTGATGTTCTGAATGTTTTAAAAAAACTGACGAACTGAATACATTACTGATTTCACAAAAAGAGATTATTATTATTATTTCTTTTTTTTAAACACATTAAATTTTATTGTCATAATAGTTTTATTAGTTACCGTACTCAAATCTCAAATTCACGATCATGGAACACATTTTTTTAATCAATAGTAGCTATTTGCTTTCTTAGTTAAATTTCTATATCCTTTCAATTTCTTTGCTGTGCTATTTTGTGTGTGAGTGATTTTTTTCGTCTTATTTTATTTTTTTCATAAACTGTTACATTTTTAAACATAAGCTATGGTATTTTATTTCAATGTATTACCTTTTTTTTCTTCTTCTTTTTGCGTGAATAACAAGACAATATTTGTTTTCTGTACACTATCTTTTTGTTCCTTTATAGCTGATTTTTAATTGGTTGATGCAATCCAACACCAAAACGGTGAAAAAAAATGCAAATGAAAGAAAAAGATCTAAAGTTACCATGAATTTTACAAAGAACAACGTCGTTTGTATAGAATATATCCATTGTTACAGAAAATAATTGTAATAGAAAACTTATGATTTTTTTTTCCAAAAAAAAAAAAAACATTGTACTAATTGGAAAAAGTTCAAACTTCATATTCATCAAGAAAATTGAAAGTTTAAAAATAAGGGCAAGAGAAAAGTTGAAATTCTTATTTGAAAAAGGAAAAAAAAAACTATTAAAATAAGTTTCAACGTACTTTTTATGCATGAAAAAGGAATATGCACAGTACCTCAAAGCTAAATTATGGTAAATAGTTATAGTAGTTGCCGATGTTTTTTGTGTTGTAAAACGCATTCTCAAACGCAAAAAAAAAATCCTGAAAATAATCAAGGAATTTTTGACGTTAACAACTAAAAGCACGATTTCTAAATGCAGTAGAAAAGACGACGGAGATGTTTAATAAATATATTTTAATAACACAAATTTTACTTAAATATTTATGTACCAGTAAGTTCTCTAAATATAGAGTTTAAAATTTATTTCAAACGTATGTATTGACTGACCTTCAACATATTTTCCATATTTTGTCTGATTAACTGTCTTTAAATTAGATTTATCTTTCTATCGTGTATTAAAATATGTGTTTTAAACTCATATGCTTTAACAAAGATTTTTTCACGTTTTTTTGATGCACACTATTTTGCTTGGTTCTTGATTGTATTATAAATGAAATGTTGATTCTATTTTGTACATTAAAAAAATGAATACTGTATATAATTTAGGTATTTATTTTAGTTTGAAGTCTAGTATCCAAAAAATTACAGAGCTATAACCATAGAAAAAAATAAGCCTAAAACTGGACTATTTGAAGCATAGAATCTGAGACGGTGTCAGGAATGTAGGAGAAGTTGAGGTACCAATGCCCTACCAGGCAAACTTAAGCAAAAATTCGTACAAAAAGAAAGGGGGCTAAACTTGAACAATTACATGTGTATTCTTTGAAACATCAGAAACTATTTCTTGAACCGTCAGGAAATATTTTAATGAGATGAAATGCTTTTAAATAAAGGGTTTTTTTATTTAAGAATTAAAAGAACTTACGAATTTGTGTGAAGTTGATTGGCAGTGAGAAAGCATGAACCTGACAAACATTAAATGTACATATAATTGAAAATAATCTTCCAGTCTGATAAATGCGCTTGGTGGAACGTTACGCTATAGTTAAATTACCATGGTGTAACATTCTAAAAGCGATGTGTTACTTTACTCCACATATATAGGTTAAGTTACTACAAAGCAGTGATCATTGGAGTTGGTACAGCGGAGATGGTATTTATGGAAAAAAGGTTTGACAGCATTTTTTAGTGTTGTAATAACTGCAACAATTGTAGTTTTATATCTGGTTGTGCTAAAATTTGTATCATTGAACAACGTTAAATCAAATTTTCTATTTAAAAATTAATTTAATGGTAGATTTTTATCATTTGCAAAGTTATTTTTTAAATCCCCACTCAAAATCATAGGCAAAGCATCAAATCCTCATTTTTATTTACGCGTTAGCTTTTTTTTTTTCAATTGTAAGAAAAAACAATGTACGTAAATTTGATTATTGATTTAAACAATTGCTTACTTACGCGATGATGAACAGCAGGTCTATTAATTTATCAGCAATGATAGATTTACAAATTTAAACTCAAAAAAACTGCAGAACAATATTTCTTATTCATACAATATTCAGTATATAATTCTTCTCACTTTCATAAGTGAGTTGTATGATACATTATTCGTAACTAGATAACCAAATCAGAAAAATGATAATTTTTTTCTTGAATTTAACTAGTGAAAATAATAGAGGAATTGATGTTACTTGTCAACTTAACGGGGTAACTGTGTCAGCAAACGAGATGTGACGTCACGGGGTACAAAAAACCTGTATCTATCCAACATCTATCCAATGATCACAGCGGCTTTCTGAAAGTCAGGAACAACATTAAAACAAATTCTTTGGTCAAAACAAAACAATTAAATTAAATAAAATGTTACACAACTTTACAGATTTAAAATGCACAACAACAATCCCCAGCGCAAGAGCCGTTTTTAATCTGGTCGACTATTACCACTCTCCTGTCGAATCTCCTGGTCTGAATTGAATAATCGAATCTGTGGCCCGAACTCGCAAGTCCGTAGTCCAGCTCTGGGGCCCTACTCTCATTGTATCGCCAATATAGTCGATACTGAGAATACAGGTTTTTTGTTCCCCGTAACGTCACATCTCGTGAGATGTAAATAATCACTAATCTCAAAGTAACTTCTAAGTTTAGGTATCTAGAATCGCGCCGAGAAGTCTACGACAGGGTAAGAAGACGTGAGTTGTCGTCCTCGGCAGTGAGAAGCTGTTTATTTATTCCATTTTTTCTCAACGCGGAGTGTGCCATAATGTTTGTAAGTTCTACAAATGTTGTTTAGCATGTTTTTACATTTAGAGTAAAGATTTTTTTCTTTATTTTGAGTTAGGTGGTGGGAGGCATCCATTTATCGGCAGTATATGGAATTTTGTAACTTTGCCGATTATCTATAATCATCCTTATTTTACTGATTAATTGGCCAAAATTTTGCAAATTGAAATTACTTTAAGATATTCCCAAAATTTGAACTTATATATCTACTTAACCAGGGTGTCGATCTAACCCGGGGGGGGGGGATACATTTCTTTTAATAAAATGAGCTCTTTACTCAAATTCTATTTTCTATCAGGGGAGGAGTGGGCATTTCGTTTTCATCGTATCGTATTTAAGTTTAATATTTCCTCACAGAATAATTGAATCATTGTTTTTCAAGTCTTAAAATGATAGCAAAAGCATAAAACATGAATTTGTTTCTTTCAGTTCTCAAACATAAAGTGTTTTAAATGCATTTTGGAAAAAAGATCCGCAGACATGTGATTTAGGATCTCCATTTTTCTCTTCTACATTGCCCCAAAAATAGGGACTTGTACTTAATATTTAGACCGTGAATATATATCTCTTATTGCGAAAAGGCAAAAATATCGCAAAAAGCAAAATTGAGTCTATCAAAATCACTGCAAAAAGCACTTCACATGCACTAATTTTTGCCCCTCTCAAACAACAAATGTTTTAAATACACAATTTGAAAAAGTGATTCATACAAACAGGGCACGACTTTGTAGGACATTGAGTACGAGCTTTATGTGCTGCCCCCCCCCCCCAAAAAAAAAACAATAAAATGAAGTAGTAAAATATTTTGGATTTCAAGTTTTTGAAAGAGTATTTTTAAATTTGTTTTTTATCTTGTCATAGTGCGATATGAAATTTCTCTATTTTAAAAACTTTAGATAGATTTCCGGCCCCCCAAACGTTGGTTCGGAAGCTCACTTTCTCTTCTGCATTACACACACAAAAAAGTCGTTACTTTGAATTTAAAGACTGAAAATACAACTACACTGCTCAAAACAATTAAAGGATATTTTAAGTTTCCTATAAAAAATGGGTTTAAACATTTTTTAACATTTTTTTTTTTTTTTTTGCATAAAGGGGAAGAAGAGAGTTACAAGAGTAAATTTTGCTAATTTCTAAACTTCATAGTATGCAAATTTTTAGTTTGACGTCGAAAATGACTCTTTAGCGGCAGCGAATGAAATTTCACTCTCACTTTACTATAAGATAAGGCAGAAAAGCATGGTGGACATTCTGTAAGAGCATTGTTCCGATGTGTGCCATGTCTCAACGAAGACATTTGACCAATTCAGAAGCTTCTAGAGTTGTTGACAGACTAGAGGGAGGCCAAACACAAGCCGAGGTAGCGGAAGCCATTGGAGTTTCTCAAAGTGTAGTTTCCAGGGTCTGGAACCGTTTTCTAGAGAAGTGCTGACCATAGATAAGGATAAAGACGTAGACCGGCTACAACGCCCAATGGAGACCTCTATTTAGCTTTATCGGCTCGGAGACACCGAAATATAAGTGTAACTCAACTACAACGACAACTTTGATCGGCTACTGGCCCCCGTGTTTCGACACAAACTGTCCGAAATCGACTCCATGCCTTTGTCATGTATGCCCGTCGACCTATGGTGTGTGTCAGACTAAGCGCAAGTCATCGTCGTGCCCGTAGAGAGTAGGATACGGAGCACGTTAGTTGGGGAAAAAAAAGAAATGAGTGGTGCAATATCCTGTTCTCTGATGAGTCCCGCTTTTCCCTTCATTCTGATAATAGGCGGGTTTTCATCTGGAGGGAACGTGGCAGGAGAAATAATCCAGCATTTGTGCGCGAAAGTGTCAGATTTGGTGGTGGAGGTGTGATCGTATACGCCGGCATTTCCATTGAACGTCGAACCGACCTCCATATCATCCGAAATGGAACTCTGACTGGTCATCGATGTAGGGATGACATCCTCAGACCTATTGTCGTCCCTTACGCTGCAGCAATTGGCGATGACTTCATTTTAATGGACTACAATTGCAGGCCACATCGCGCTAACATGGTGAATGATTTTCTTTTTGAAGAAGGAATTGTACGTATGGAGTAGCCAGCGTGTTTTCCGGATATGAACCCGTAAGCTAGTAATAGAGCATGTTTGGGACATCCTAGGAAGACGAGTGGCTGAACGCCTATCACCTCCAGAAACTATCCAGGCACTCGAAAGAGCTCTTCAGGAGGAATGTTGCAGAGAACCCCAGCCCCTCATTAATACCCTCATTGAGTCCATGCCTCAGAGGTGTTTAACACTGCTAGCTGTCCGGGGAAACCATACCCCCTACTAAAAGTGGTTCTCTTTAAAGGAAACCCTTTTTTCATTTGTTTTTCTCATTTTCAGAAAATGTGTTTTTTTTTTTTTCTTTTTTTCCCTTTGGTACCCAAAAGCTGAATAAAAAGCATTTTTTTCTGCCAAACTAATGTAATTTTTATCTCTTATAGCTTACTACGTGTAGTCGATAATATATCAATCAACCAAAATGGTCTTTAGGTGCAAAATCAACCCAAAATCTCAATATCCTTTAATTGTTTTGAGCAGTGTATATATATATATATATATATATATATATATATATATACAGGGTGATTATAAATTAACAGGAGGTGTTTGGAACCCTCTAGCTCGCGAACTACTGGGCGAAGCATTGCCAAATTTCGTGAGCGGGCATATTAGAGTATGGGATTTTGATTTCTGGAATAAAAAAAAATTAGTTTGAAAAATCACCACCAGGGGGAAACTTGGCGCTATAAAAGTGTATTACACTGAATATCGCTAATTAAACTTGAAAAGATGTTGCATAAATCAATTTCGCCAAGCAAAAATGATTGTGCTTTGCAAATGAGGTTTAATATGATCGCCGTAGAATTTTCTATTTAAAAAAAAATCACCTCGAAGTGGTGCAATATCCTGTTCTCTGATGAGTCCCGTTTTTCCCTTCATCCTGATAATAGGCGGGTTTTCATCTGGAGGGAACGTGGCACAAGAAATAATCCAGCATTTGTGCGCGAAAGTGTCAGATTTGGTGGTGGAGGTGTGACGGTATACGCCGGCATCTCCATTGATGGTCGAACCGACCTTCATATCTTCCGAAATGGAACTCTGACTGGTCACCGAGAAAGGGATGAGATCCTCAGACCTACCTTCGTCCCTTATGCTGCAGCAATTGGAGATGACTTCATTTTAATGGACGACAATTGCATGCCACATCGTGCTAACTTGGTGAATGATTTTCTTTTTAAATCGTACGCATGAAATGACCAGCGTGTTCTCCGGATATGAACCCAATAGAGCATGTTTGGGACATCCTAGGAAGACAAGTGGCTGAGAAACCCTACAGGCACTCGAAAGAGCTCTTCAGGAGGAGTGGGCCAGAATACCCCAGCCCCTCATTAATACCCTTATTGAGTCTACGCCTCAGAGATGTTTAATACTGCTAGCTGTCCGAGGAAAATATACCCCTACTAAAAGTGCTTTTCTTCAAAGAAAACCCTTTTTTTTATTTGTTTCTCTCATTTTCAGAAAATGAGTTTTTTTTTCCTTTTTTTTCCCTTTTGTACCCAAAAGCTAAATAAAATGAGTTTTTTTCTGCAAAACAAATGTAATTTTTATCTCTTATAGCTTACTACGTGTAGTCGGTAATGTATCAATCAATCAAAATGGTCTTTAGGTGCAAAATCAACCCAAAATCTCAATATCCTTTAATTGTTTTGATCAGTGTATTATTGCGAAAACAAAAAATGAGTAATGCAAAAAGGGGACTTTTACCTAAAGTAATAGTATTTAAAGCCTGAATTTTAAACTATTATTGCGATAAAGTCAAAATATATCGCTAAAAAGAAAGACACGAAAACAAAGTCATGAAGTTGATTTAATTTAACAGATATTTTTTAAATATTAGTATTATTTTTTTAAAGTATTTATAAATATTTTTCATGTTCAGTTGAAGCATTTGATACATTGAGATAAATTCGTATAATATATTTTGACACTTTACTTCGCTTACGCTTGTATTCTCGTATCTGTTGAAAAGACATACTAATAGCGATTTAAAATCCTAATATTTTTAAATTCCTGAAACACAACATCTCAATCTGCCGAATGCTTTTAATATTTGGCACGTGAATCTTTTCGGAGGCTAAGTTAAACCAGAAAGCTAAAGGAATGCTCGCGCAAATGTTGATGTAATGCGAGTGAGATATAGTGTCATTTGATTGGTTAATCGTTTTTCCTTCTCGATATGCGGCTGAAGGAGAGAAAATTCTCGCTTGGGCACATTTAGGACTTTCAGAGTAGCACAAAATTTGACAAGCGACTAGTTTTTCGGCTGTTCTTGCTTGTCATGAGGGAATAATAGAAGTCACTGGAAGTTCCAGGAAGTTACAGAGTAGGGCCCCTGGACTGGTTTAGACATTCAGGCAACTGCACGCTCGCTTATACTGCCCATAGAGTAAAGATACATAGAGAGAGTCTGTGGTAACCTTTCCGCCGTCAGAACCTACCTGGCTTTAACCACGTGATCTACAACCACCGCAGCGGATCATAGCATCCACTTCTATGGAGATGAACTGTTGTTTTGAGATAAAATGGTTTCGGAATGTTGTGCATTTGGATACAAAGAAAAATCGGTCAAGGGAGGACCAATAACATTCCATAGGTAAGTTTAGTCTGTAATAATGTCTCAGTTATTTTCAAAACTCTTGCTTTAATTGTTAAAAATAGAGTTCGAAAGATTTTTATCACTTTTTTGGCGAGTAACATTTTATGAACAAAATTAACAATTTTAGTTGAGCGTTTTCGCTTGCTATCTTTGATCACAGAGAATGCATAGAAATCCATATCCTCACCGATAGTGTAAATCAGTGACTTCAATAAGTTCTATTTCAACAAATTAATGTTTTTGCATAGTTTGTGGGGAATGTAAAGCCTTGATTTAAATGCCATTAAATTACCATTTAAACATTTTATTCAATTAGAAGTATTGCCCTTTCTTCCTGGAAAAAGGTACAGTAAAATTGAAATACTCTATTTTTCGTAATTCGACCTTTTTGCACTATTCATCTGTCGGTACGACCTTATACCGCGCAGGCAGAATGAAAGGGCAAGTCTCAAAAATTGCATTTTTAAAAAATCTTCTCCCCTACTTATGATGTTTTTTTTATTCATTCTCTACTGAACTATGTGTAACTAATTATCAATTGTTTGTACATACGTAAAGCAACTGCTTTTTTAAAGATTATTTCTCGCAATTTTCTGGGTAGAGCAAACAATGTTTTTAAGAACCCTTAGAAAATGCTTTATTTATAAGCTTAAATAGGTTTTGATTGAATCGAACTACTATTAGAACTTAGAACAATTAACATTATTATTCAAAAATACAAAAGACAATCGAAAACGTCTCTAAATACAGTTAAGTGACTTTTTAACTTTTCTGTTAAAAGCTGTTTAAATTGTAATGATTAACACACATTTTCAAAGTTGTTTATGTTTTAATTTCGTTGAATAAAAAATAGGTAAATTTTACCAAATATTGTAAAATCCTGCGCTTTTTAAAATGAAACTTTTGTTTGTATGTGTGTGCTCTTTTAAAATACTTTATTATTACCCTTTCATCAAAGAACTGAATGTGTTCTGTGATTATGCATATGCATTGAATGTTTTCTGTTAAATTCATCTGCTCATCTATATACACTGCATTCCACCTCCCCCCCCCCCCAAAAAAAAAACTTTTGAAACCTAATTTGAAACAAGTAGAACATTCTATTTTTCTATTTCGTGCCATGGATTGTTTGTCGGAGATGGAACTTGCAAGCAGCAAATAAACAAATGTCTCGCGAAGCGATCGGAATGATCGAGCGAACGAAAAGCGCAAGGAAGCATTTGCCTACCAACAGCTTGCAAATGATCGCCAAAAATTTTAACACGCCAGAGCGTCAGAGAGAAAGAAAGGGTTTCGTTGTAGATCACGTGATTCCTCTTAGCGCTACTGACATCCACTGCTTCATCGGGAGATGCGCGGTCTATTCATTTTTAGTCTATGATACTGCCGTGCTAAGCGCAAAAGGCGTATCTGCAGTAGAGTTCAAACTGAGAAAAAACTCTTTAAAGTTTTGCACCTCCATGTATTTGATCTGGATCATACTTTTTTAGAAATTAAAAAAAAAAAAAACTGTTTTTTGTTCTCAAATGACCATAAAACATTGCATGTGGGTAAAATATGTCACAAAGAAACACCTGGTGGCGATAACTCAATTACGTTAAAAAATGCAGATACGACTTTTGTGCTCAACACGGCAGTATAGCTGTCCAACGTGCTTGAAATTGTTGTCACATCAAAAGACACACATATGCTGGATTTTTGCCGTTAGTAACAGTAACACTGTCCCGAGTTCAATTGTTTATTCTCATCTCAAAAAACACACACTTTTTACTTTAAGGTCCCCGTACTTGCCACTTCACATGGTTCAAATGGCTGGATGGGAGCCCTGAAGAGCGCTCTGTTTTTTTATCCATACTAGAAGCCGAGCAAACACCGGGTCCAGTACCTCCCCAGATATTGATTCATTTGGAGGATTTTTTAACCACGAGCATTTTTCCGTCCCCCAGCCACCAATAGTGAAAACGGTGGTTTTTTGATCGACTAGGATCGAACCCGGGACCCTCCGGTTATGAATCTGACGCCATATTAATCATATTAACCACAGCCTAAAAAGAAAAAAAAAGTAAAAACGCACCTAAGGAAGCTTTCACTTCAAAAATCTGCTTACGAAAAATGAAAAATACCTCCTCCTGCGTGTTTAGTGAATGATCCGATGCTGTGTAAAATTTATTATGGCCAAAAACAATGAATTTAATTTCTTTTTGCAAAAAAACAACTGGTAGTTTTGGGGCATATTATCTTGACAGTTTGGAAAAATTCTTAAAAATTCAAATTTTTGAAAGAGTCGGAACTACTTTTTTAAAGAAAAACCCTGTGAAATACAATTTAATTTTAAGCTATATGTTTTCTTTTGCTATGTTTTCAGTCAGACGCAAATCCCAAAACTAACTTTGAAAGTTTATTTTATAGATAAAATCCTATAATGGGAACTTGAGAAAGGCGGGTCGTGTTTGAGAATAAGTAATGGCTATTTACTTTGAAGAATTTTGAAGAGATGCGAAACAGAATGTAGTGTTGAAATCGTTTCGTTTTTGAAAGGTAAATATTTCGAAGAATATTTTGTAACGAACAAGAAATACTTGAAAACTCTATCATGGAGAGTACTCTGGATTTGTGAATTTTATATAAAATACAGGGTAACTAGAAATAATTCATTATGTTTCAAAACGACGTAAGACGATGAATAATATGTGAAAAAAACAAAAATCTAAATGCAGTAAACGAGACACATTGCAAGATTATCACACATTATTTTCGATAGCAAATTGAATTTAAAATGAGTTTACTTAGAAAATAAAAAACATTAAGAAAGAGAAAAAGTAATTTAATCAAAGCTTGAAAAGCGCTGCCGGTATGATATTTTGCAAATTTTGCATTGGAAAATAATAACAATAACAGTGTATTTAAAAATGTATTATTTTGGTTATGTCATAAAAATTACAATTCTTAGTTCTGAAAGAAAGAAAAAACAGTTTTTGAAATCAGCAACTTAAATAATTTTCCATCTTTGTGACTTCAGTATTGTTATATTTGTACAACTATACCATCTCTAAGTAGGTATACATTTTATTTTGCTTTACAATCCTATTTCTAGCAATAGTCAATTCGTAATTCGTCCCCCCTTAAAATTATAAATCTTCTCTTTAAAATCCGACCAAATTCCTTATAAATATCTTCAATTAAGTTTTCTAGGCATAAAACTGATAACTGTTTTGTTATTAACTATGATGTAATGCCTGCAATCGACCAATATTTTATCATCCATATCCTTTCGTTATTTGTCACGTGGCTACTAAAAATTAAAATAACTATTACTAGTGCTTTTATAAAGCAGAGTAAACATGGTGAAGGATAAGGGAAATTATTCGTTTTGTCAACTTCGTTAAGCATTTGTATGGCTGAGTAAATCCATACAGCACAAAGCCTTTTTTGTTTACGTAACTGTATGATAAATAAGACGGAAGATTTTTTTGGATTAACACCTTCAGGGATGACTAATGATCATTCGCGGAGTAGTTACTGCTCCACACTGCAAAAAATAAGTTGTTGTTTTTACAGTATTAAACTGAAAACAGAGGTTTCAGTTAGAAACTGTAAAAGCACAGTAATAAGCTGTAAAACGAGCTTTTTACAGTTTTTACTATAAAACTAGCAATTTTACTATTTTTTACAAAAGCCTAGCAATTTTACAGTTTGTTATCGTATAATTAGCTGTAATATATTGTAAAAACAACAGTATAATACTGGCAGTAGAGATTACAGCTTAAAACTGTACAATGCACAATAATAAACTGTAAAAGTAGCAATTGTACAGTTTATAACTGTAAACTAGAAATTTTGCAGTTTACTACTGTAAAATTAGCAATTTTGCAGTTTATTACTGTAAAATTAGCTGAATTATGCGGTAGAAACAACACTCATTTTTTACAGTGATTTCGACTACTTAAAATTGTATAATGCAAATAAATGAATCCTTTGACTACCTAAAATTATAGATGAAAATAAATGTAGATGAAAATAGAATGGAGGTTAAATATGTATGTCAACTAACCTTGAAGCAAGTTATGAAGGGAATGAAAAAGATGTTTATTGTGAAAAAAATCCTTATTATTTCGATAATTAAGGACCAACGGGACTTTAAAACTTCAAAGTTTTCTCTTTTCTTGAACAGTGTAGTACTTCATTTATTTAAATACGCAAAAAACTCTTCGAGTTATTGCAAAACATTGGAAACTATCCCCAGCAGGATATCCGTCAGCAGCAGATGATTAAACAGCAGATGATGATTACAAGCTATTTCAAAAAGTTTTTAATGCATATTTACATTTCCATAAAACTTTTCTTTTTTGTAGTTTGTCCTGTTCTTATGACCCGACGTTTGCTTAAAAAATAAACTGAACTTTTATTAGAAAATATTTTTTTCCAAAATTCTGGTAAATTTTGTTAAACTTATTTTTATTATTTTAAAACATAAATAAATACAATTAAAGGGGCAAGTGGATAAGCTGATATGTGACAATTTTCGAAACTTACTTTTTACCATGGATGAAGGTGATAAGTCCATAGGTATCATGTCCCCTTAGTCACAGAGATGGTTGGTAACTAAGAACATGACCCCAGTTTTACCTGTTGAGAAAAATCCATTAAAAAAACATAACATTTATTTTGAAAGCTTTTCTAGAAATTAAAAAACAAAATCACAAATCACCTTTATCTACTTACCCCTTCAATTGTGTGTGCTTTAAATTTAAACTTAAGGAAGTGTAAGGTAGTAAATGCATTTCATAATATGTTCTTTGTCAGCTACTCTTTCATGTCATGCACTGTTACATGTCTTTTCTCAAACTTGAGAAAAAAAGTAAAGTTTGTTATTATTATTTTCTATCGTAATATTATGCAGTTTAAATGTATGTTATATTACGTATATATTCTCAGATTATCAGCTTCATTCAAAACTAAAATTTTAATCTTAGCCTGTATAGAAATTTGTTTGCAGGACTTTAAGCACAATCGGTATTTGTCGTGTCACGTTGGCATTTTAAGTTTTTTGACATTCCTAATCTACGCACTTATTTTACAATGTGACAGGTATAAGTATGTTTATTTACCTATTATCTTTGAGCATAAATAATAATAATGTACAGTCTCAATAGTACCCATAATGATGGTCGTAAATGCGACTGTGATGAATCAGATCTAATTACCTCGCATCAAATGGCAATTAGGGATGCACCGATTAATCGGCAGTACCGATTAATCGGCCATAATCGGCCACTTTGCCGATTATTAATAATTGGCAAAATCTGGCCGATTAATCGGCATTTTTTTAAAAAAAATTGTTATTCTTCAAAATATACCTTCCCTAAGAAACTATGATGAATATTTTTATTACCAGTAATAATAATCCTCATAGTTGATATAATTTTTTTGTAAAATAATCCTCCTACTTTGAATAAATATACATGGACAAGGTTGCAACATTTTTCTTGGGACTACCATTTTCTCTTTAGTACAGTGCTTTGAGATAACCTCTAATTTTCACGAAGAATAAAAGTCTTGAATTAAATTGCTACTAACTATTAAAAAATTTAAATTAAAAATACCCCTAAATTGGAGTGCTTACCACAGACTCCCCCTCCCCTTTTTTTTTGAATTTTTATGTCCAATTAACATAATTAACAATGTGTTAATATAATATAATTGACAATAATATGAAAATTGGTTCAAAGAAATTTGAAAAAAATTGAAATTATTTTGTGAAAATGAGAAAATGGAAAAAAAATCTCTCAGAAATACATTAGTTACTATTTCTAAACTCGAAATTGTATGAGAGAGAAAAAGCAGTGATGGTAAAATTGGTAGCACTAAAACAATCATCCTCATCAGTAATCGGCTCAGCCGATTAATCGGCCGATTATCAACAACCGATTAATCGGTAATCAGTAATCGGTCAATTTGCTTATCGGTGCATCCCTAATGGCAATCACAAGCAAGGCACAAAAGAGAGTACAGATAAAAAAAATGTCCCAACAATTCAAAAAAAAAAAAAAAAAATCCGTGATTCATTTCGTTCACGAGGTAATTATCTGAATTTGCCTTGGACTGTGAAAGGTCAGTTCAGTCTTTAGCAAATACTTTGTCGAACCGCATAAAAAATACATAAATTAAGTAATTGAAAAATAAATCGACAAACTTGTTTCAGTTGAACTTAACTGCACTAATGTTCAGCTAACTCCAAAAACGGCGGAACTTTATAATTCAGAAAATACTCATGTAATTAATAATGTCAAAACTCGTCAGCATCACCGCAATCATTGTCAAATCAGACGGCTTAATAAATGCACTACTGTAAGTGTATCTTCTGAATCCTACCCACAACATTCTTAAATGGTGCGAATAAAATAATCATTCACTTCTTCGGAAGTGTTTGGCTACTTTTTGCCATATGCAGTATTTAGAACTTAGTGAAATGAGTACGTAGGTTGAGATGTAAATTGACAACTAATTTGCAATTTAATTTATAGTTAAAAATACAAACAAAGTGAAAAAGGAAAATTACATATTCGTTAACAGCCATTTCGAGGCTAACTAAGCAAAGTTATTCGTCTTTTAAAAAAATAGAAAGATATAATTTTTTTGCGCCAAAAAGTAACGGGACATATTACAATGTTAAGTCAAATATTTTTCAGAGAGCGGTATGCGCGTGTTTCGCGCTTACAGGGAACCGTTTTTTATTGCAAAATATGTGAAACTGCGTATAAAAGCTTGTGCTGAGTTTAAAAAAATCTATATGTTTTGCTTTACGGAAAATTGTGTAGGTTTTTTTTTTTTTTTAATTATACTTTGATCACTTAAAAGTTGAATCATCATAAATTTTAAAATAAATGTTTTTGACACAATTACTTCCATTTTAAACATTAAAATACTTTGTTCTAAGCCCATATATTGCGTAAATACATACTCTGTAATAATTTGACCAATTTGAATTTACAACTGCCAAAAAAAAAAAACCATGAATTATTTCATTTTGAATACGTACTAAATCAAAAGAGTTTTAATGTCCCTATCTTAATGACATCAATGCAAGTAGCTTAAAAAATAAATGAGCTTGAATTGAGATCATTTTTTTGAGATATTTCTTTTTAAAAAAGAAAAATAAATAAGTAATTTCTACTTGTAGGTGAATCTTTTAAAACATGTCAGTTGATTACTTTAGAATTTAATAAATGAGATGATGAATACTTAATAATTATCTACCAACTTTTCAAGTCATAATATAGTTATAAAAAAGTAAGTATTGTTTGCATTAATTGTTTTGATATATCACTTCTAAAAGTCAAAATTACGTAAGATATAAATTACCGACTCTAATTACTATTTCAGGAAACATTAGTATTTCAAGAAGTTGCAGAAACTAATCAATTAAATTAAACGAAAACTTAATTTATTAATATCTTAATCATTCGATATATATATATATATATATATATATATATATATATATATATATATATATATATATATATATCAAAAAGATTAGACATAATTAATGTAAACTATTACTGGGAAACTTTTCAGAACTCAAAAAAAAAAAAAAAAAAAAAAATAGAGAGGGAAAAATAATAAAAAAATGATATTTTGATATTATTACGTTTTTTTTTTCTTTGACATTGCAGAAAGGTTAAAAACATTCATGTAAACTGAAAAAAAATTATAAATTAAAAGTTTGATCATTCTGATAGAGTTTCGTGAGCTTGAAATAAATGT
Organism: Uloborus plumipes; assembly: GCA_038373865.1. Lineage (NCBI taxonomy): Eukaryota > Metazoa > Arthropoda > Arachnida > Araneae > Uloboridae > Uloborus > Uloborus plumipes. The sequence continues at coordinate 57,930 of JAXGGA010003179.1, read as the reverse complement.
CTTCAGTGTGAATAGTTTAGCAACAAAAATTAATGAGGAATTAAGCAGTTTGAGTCATTTATGTGCAAAAACAGAAAAAAGAGAGAAGGAAGATATCCAAAACCGAAAACACTCAATAAATAGATTTTTCCAAATTAATCATTTCTAAAAAATTAAAATGATTACAAGTATTATAAAAAAATCATAAGCCCTTTCACTTGAAACAAATAATTTTAAACTGAATTTTTATAAGCAATTTACGACAGATGTTAATAAGATATTTTTCCTTTATTACATTTCGTTTAAGTATTAAAACGTAGAAAATATTCATTAGTAAAATATTCATTGTGGAAGCTGTGTACTAAAAATTTTAACCATATTTCCCTAGAGCATTAAATAATCGACACAGTTTCGTGTTTTGAATTTAATTTTTCTTTCATTTTGTTTTGCAGAAGTAAGAGGAATATTGAAATTAAAATTATAACCCTAGTGGTTTACTAATTACAAAACCTGGATATTTGTCACAATTTCGATTACTTTTACAAAAGAAACGTGACACTTTTAGACACGTATAAGAGAAGACTAAACTGAGGGTGTATTCTTCAGTTAACTACTACTTTTACTACTACTTTTAATCCCTGAAACTGATAAAATTAGCAAAAAAAATAAATAAATAAATAAAATAAAAACCATCGAAGATGGTCATTTACTCAATATTGATTTAGAGATGGTGAAGGCACCGAGTTTACTACTCAAGGTAAAACCAAGTTTATTTTAATGCCTTTCTTTCTAACGTTGACGATACTTTTCTGACGTTTATTTAAAGTTTACAACAATGACTATTTTTGGGAACAAAATAGAATTTTTGTAACATTTTATTTTGTTCAGATAAACATAAAACACAAGTTAGTTTATTGTCTAGGAGATTTACGATCTAAAGTTATCAATAATATTCTAACTTCAGAAATGTTTACTACTGAGTGTGGAAATTAAAAAGTCGTGAGTACTAAAGTTGATCAATTTGCGGATATATTGGGACTGTTTATGCGTATCTAAATTAAGCTAATATTGAGACTATAGACATATATAACGTATCTTTAATGTCAACTAGTATTTGCATGAGCTTTTATGTAACATATTTGTTATCAATGCTACCAGGGCTTCACCAGATAGCGTTTTATACAGGCTGTATCATTACTCAAAACATCAATGGTGAAGATTTGCCCGCTAGAGAGCGCTGAACAAGGACCACCCAAATGTTTGTTTACATTTATTAGAATATTGTTTCTGCTGTAAAAGGCGATGTTTATCCTATCTTTAACGGTTAAAAAATATTGATATAGTTAACTGAAGTAGAGTACACAGTGAATTGATACCAAAGGCCTTATTAGTATTGCTTTTTAGGGGAAATAAATTCAATTTTCAGGTAAAGATATAGAACCAAACGTTTTGTACGACCAACTGTATCATGGCGAACTGTGGACTGAATTTTAAAAAGTTCTATGGCAACCCGTTGGTAGTATTGGCTCGCTTAGTGAATACATTCGCCATTTATCGCTCTGCGGTGCCAGTGTCGTTTCATAGTTAATTAATAATTAGAATCAATTAAAAGGAAAAATAATTCACTAACTAATTAAAATAAGCTGCTAAAATGCAGAATAAGCCAAGAAATATAGCAAGCTTTTCAATGACGTTAAAATATACTAAAATAGAATTGAATGCCAAATTGTTAAATTGGCGCCAGCAAATTAACTTTTAATTTTGTCTTTTAATTATCTGATTTGAATATAATGCTAGTTACCATAAAATTCGATAGATGTCGCTGGACAATGAGAACCTTTTTTATCCCAAGGATTTTGAGCAAATGAAACAGCCTGTATGAAACGCAATCTAGTGAAGCCTTGATGCTACTAACGATAGACACATTTATTTCGGGCTGCAGAATAGTAGTTATTTCAAAGCAGATAAAACGACAGCAGGAAGCAATTTCAAAATGAACGCATCTAAGCATCTGTGATATAAAAAATACTTTTCGTATGATTTAAACACATTTATAATCACAGTATCCTAGCATTTTAATAGAAAATAATGAAAAAAAAAATAACGTAAAGTTTATAAATAATATTGAGTAAAAAAGGGTGGGGGTGGGTATCAAAAAAAAAATGCATGAAAGAAAATTACACGTGTATAATTATTATCAGACACACTATTTCGGAAAGTAAAATGGCAATAGCTATTACTCCCTATTTACTGCCAATAAAATGCCACAGCAAAGGGTTATCACAAGCAACCATGCTTGTAATAGTCCTTATGATGTGCAGGAAAAAAACTTTACATTAGATGCAACTTTACCAGTTTTTTTTTTTTTTTTTTAAAGATGGAAATCCATACTAGTTTAGAGCAATGTTAAATTTGACATTCAATTTCAAAGAAAGTAATATCATAATGAGGAATATTAAGTTAGAAGTTCTTCTCGTACATAAGTTTTGCAAAAGCATATTTTAGGCATGCAAACTTTGCGTACTTTTTTTTAAAAATTCAATGCATTCATTTTGTGCTTCAGAAGTTCTTTTCAATCCGATTTAAATAACTAATTCTAAAGCACGTATTGACTAAATATTTTTCTTTTGATTTCATGCACAGTTTTGGTCTAAGAAAAAAACTTGGCCTTGGGGTGCTCCTTTTTTCCAAATAAAATACCTGACTCAAAGTAGGAAAAATCAATTTCACTCACAATAGATTCTTTTAGGGAAATGTTTTCTGTATAAGGTAGAAGACTCCGAAGATAATCATTTCATCCATATCCATCTTGTTTTTAGCGCATTGGAAACACTGGTATCAAAGCGTAATCCCATTTAAGTTTAATTTTAATATTGAAATATTTCTGAGTTAACGTCCATACTTTGTTTGCGTACATAAATATAAATTGTATTTAAGGATTGTAAAAATAACTTTTTGGGGGGGGAGGGGGGAATTAAGTTTCTTTAACATCCTACTGCATTCAACTGAAATATAAAACAAATTTTGTGTATTGATTACAATATTTAGGATTTAAAATGATTGATAATGTTCTATCTTCAAACTTGTTTCATGCTCAGTCTTGAAAATAAAAAGACATGAGTACGTTAGAGGATAGATTTGAGGATATTTTAAAATTATTTAGACTCAATTAAATTAAGTCAAAGATAAGAGTATAGATAACATATCTTTAATGTTAGTTAGTCTTCTTATGAGTTTTTATATTACATATTTGCTCTCCATACCACTAACAATAAAAATATTCGTTTCTAGCAACATTCTCCCTATCTTTAGAAATGGAATAATTTTTAACCCACTACAAAAAGTTGTTTAGATTACATATGTTTTTAAATGTATTGGCAGTTTTTGTTTTAGTTTTTAGAGAGATTTTTCAAATGTTATTTGTGTATCGCTTTCGCATTTAAGTAATTTAATTTGATCCATCTAAAATGAAAAAAAGAAGGAAATTACCCCTTTAGAGGGAGATAAAACTTACAACTTTTTAGAGTCATTATAATTTCCATTGAATATTTCAACAAGATCATGAAGTGAAAAAAAAAATAAAACTTCTGAAGCCCTAGTGTAATACCGTTAATGTCTTTAACGAATAAAACTGCTACTTATCAATGCTCCGCAGGATGAAGCTAATGGAGAAGCATGATTAATCTGTAATATCTGTTTAAAAAATCGATTACGTGCTCATTTTGGAGGATCCCTTTTTCATTCTCATAAATAATTAATTTTTGATTCCTTATACACTGTAAAAATTAGATGTTGTTTTACAGTATAATACATCTATTTTTATCGTAACAAACTGTAACAATTGCTAATTTTACAGTAATAAGCAGTAAACTTTCTGCTTTTACACCAATAAACTGTAAAATTGCTAATTTACAGTAATAAACTGTAAAATTGCTGCTTTACAGTAATAAACTAAAATTTCTGCTTGTACATCAATAAACTGTAAAATTGCTGCTTTACAGTAATAAACTGTAAAATTGCTGCTTTACAGTAATAAGCAGTAAAATTTCTGCTTTTACACCAATAAACTGTAAAATTGCTGCTTTACAGTAATAAACTGTAAGATTGCTGCTTTTACACCAATAAACTGTAAAATTGTTGCTTTACAGTAATAAACTGCAAAATTGCTAATTTTACAGTTTATTACTGTGCATTTTTCGGCTTTAAACTGAAACCTCTGCTGCCAGTATTATACTGTTGTTTTTACAGTATAATGCAGCTAATTTTGTGGTAATAAACTGCAAACTTGCTATTTTTCAGTAATAAACTGTAAAATTGCTAATTTTACACTTTATCACTGTGCATTTTACAGTTTTAAACTGGAACTTCTGCTGCCAGTATTATAATGTAAAAACAACTTTATTTTTTGCATTATAGGAGATATTTTAAGCTTTTACGTGTAACAGTGAAGATATATGAAAAGTGCTCGACTTATATTGTTTAAATTAGTGAATAACTATTTTTAAAAATGCCTACTAAAACTTTCCATAACCCTGTATTTTGTCTGAAAACAATTACATTGGTTACATAAATTAGTATTTGATCATAGCTTTTAGCGAAGTTTATTACGATAGGTACACGAGTAATATCTCTAATTCCACAATTTAATGTGTTTTATATCTTGCATTTAATTTGGGAGATTGAGTTATTGTAGTTCTATTAGCGGTGTATACAAAAGAAAACATATTAACAAAATAAGTGGTTCTGCCTGTACTCGTTCATTTAAACTGACTGAAATACATAATTCTGCAAAGAATTACTTCTGAGACGATGTAGCTGTGTTATAACTTTGTAATGTATTTTTAATGAGGATATTGTATGTTAGAAACTACTTAAGCCTAGCTTCACGTCTGAACGAAAGTGAATGAAAAAGTTAACTATTCTTTGTTAAAATCTTGTGAGTACTTAACGTGGTATAAAAACGAATTTAAAGTCATTTACACACGGGACTATTTATGTAAATTAGATAATAGATTATAAGTTAGAGAAGACGGTTGACAAAACAAAAACAAATGATAGGCATAGTTAACATTAAGATCAGCAAAAAACATAATATTATGTAAAGCAGTGAGTAACCGCAATCCATGGATCGAAATAGCCGATTTGGCGGTGTATTTACATAATAGTATGTACCCCTCAAATCTGTGAAAAAGCTATTCTAAAAAGCCATGCAATTAAAGAAAAAATCTTTTAAGAATATTTTATAGGTGTACAGAATCCTTATCTCTTTTTAGTGTTGAATGTTTAAAAAAATCATTCACATAATTTCTGATTATTTCTTGAATTTTCAACACAGTAAAATACAGAGACTGTGAATGCAAATACTACTAATAATAATAATAATTTTAATAAATAAATAAATAATTAAATGAAAATTAAAACAAAAACACTGCGTTTCGGACTGAGAAAGTGATTGACAGATTAATATACAGAGAGATGAAGAGAGAGTGCTTAACGTTCACAACTCATAAACCTGTACTTAACTTTAGGCAATTATGTGGAGTTTCAATATCATTAAAAATTATCTTTAATTTTTCAGTTATGCTTCAAAATGTCAAACTAAAAGGATATTGAATTAAGGTTGAGTTGCAAGCCATTACGAAACTGCTGTACTTAGATGTTGTACGCGTTGTTAGATTGCAGATCAATACTGGTTAGATCTGAAACATTTTTTTTTACTCTGATATATTAAATTTACATAGTTATAACTTTTAAGATCTTTTAGAAATACGGAAGTTTTTTGATGGTTGTGAAGTATAACTATTAGAATGCCTTTAAAAATGAAAGTTCCAACACAATAATAGTATTCTTTTTATTTATTATTTATATTGTAAAATTTAGCTATGTTTAGCAACTTAATTATCCTCCCGAAGCGATGAACTTAAATACTCATTTAGAAAAAAGAAGCGGGTAATATAATAATATCTTCTGATTGGGTAATTATGAATAACGACGTTCCATTATTAGCAATAATTTCGAGATAATTACAAAAAGGGTATAAATGAATCTTCCTTTCTTTTGGAACCATTGATCAGGGTATTTCGAATGAATGATTAAGGAATTGTTTCTATATCCAGAAATGAATCTATTCTTTCTTTTATTGACATCACTCCAATGCACATGGAATCTTGCAAAATACGATCTTCGTAATTAATAATTTAACGCGTAATTTAAGACTATTCTAGAAACAAAAATTATAGTACTGAAATAAATGGAAGATTATAAGTCTCCGTTTGATAATTTAGAACTTTAAACATAATATTTGTACGACATTTATAAAAGATACCATTTGAGTAGTCTTTGTTTATTTAATTTAGTAAACTGCAATGTGTTTCTGATTGAGAAACTAATTATCAAAAGTATATAAAACTACGGTGAAAAGCACAAATGATTAGGAAAGCTGGAGACACGCATTTCGGCGTTTTAGAAACATCTTTTTCAATGACTTTTAAAAATGTGAGCTTGTGAATGCATCCGTAAGCTCCCGATTCTGCATTGAAAAAGAGGTTTCTTGTAATGCCGAAATCTTAATGTCTTCATCTAAGCTTTTAAGCGCTTAGAAAATATAATTCAACTTCGCAGAGATGGCCTATGACTCCTCTTTTTTTCAGGATTGTCTATTTTTAGAAAGGGGTGATAAGCGGATGAAAATTGAGGAATGGGATTCACAATTAATGGGGTAATTTGAATGGGTAGAAATTCTAACTATTTTAAGGAATGGACTCGTTTTATCATTTGATTGACACCGGCCATCTCGTCGCGGTTGAATTATACCATGTTTTCAACTACTGCTTTAATGGCACCCAATTAATTAAATTACGTAAAAAATATATTAGAATTATTTTAATTGTTTCAAATATGAACCATTTTTTCTGCCTTCTTCCCCAAAAAGCATTATAACTTGTTTCAAAGCGTTTCTCTTTTGTTCGTTTGCATTTTCTAGAAATGATCTTTTGTGCAGTTATTACACTTCCTTTACTCTAAGGAAGTATAATAACTCTACTCCTCATCACATTAAGTAAATCTCTAAATACACCAAACATGAGTAGGAAATAGAGAAATAAATTATTTTGTAAAAAAACATAGTTCAAATATTTACTTTACTGTTATTGCTAGTCTTAATAACTAAGTTAAGGCATTTTTTAAATTTCTGTGTTTTCAATTTTCCTAAAAGTAAAGCATTTAGGTGCTGCTAATGCTGTTGGATAATTTTTTAGGTGTTGCTTAAGATAAAAATTAAAATATCAAAACAAATCCTTTTTTAATCTGTAAATTTTGTTGTAGAAGTAAAGGTTTAGATTTATTATTTTTTTTCTTAGTGAAAAAAAAAAAATCAAACATTTTCTTAAATCTGAATTAAGAGAAAATAAAACTTATATTTATCAAACTAATATCAAACATTTTTCTATTTGAATAACAGCGCGTTTTTTTTTATTTATTTATTTTTCAATGAAAAATATTTGCTCACAAAATGCTCCAACGCATGTGTTAGAATATTAAAGTAGGATAAAAAATCAGTAAATATAAGCGTACTAATATCGAATAATACCTATTTTCAAACGACAATATTTACAGTATTTTCTTTTATTTTCGCACAGCTCCTATCCAATTTAGGTATCGGGAATCAAAACATAGTTTTTTGGTTACTGTTTTAAGTTAATTAAGTTAATTATATTTCATCAAATTGAAACTTTTTTTTCTTTTTTTACGCAACAAAGCGAAATTTTTTTTACAGAATACGGAATTCATTACATCACGTAAATAAAATGAAAATATGAAAGAACTCATAACTTTCAGAGAACGAATTATGAAGCATAAAACCTAATATGAGTTCTCTATATGTTAAAGTAACAAAATTATAACAGTGTTCTATAATTTTCTTTTGACTTAGTATAGAAATGCTCAGAAAATCTAAATTATGCTCAGAAGGCAACAAAAAGTCCTCGATAAATGCTCAAATAGGCTAATTTCATGCGGTAAAATATTTGAACCACCTGAAATCTATTGAAGAAAAACGATAACGGAAATTCAAATACATTTTTATCTTTCTTTTTAATGTGTAATAAATAAATAAATAAATAAATAAACATAGAAAATAAAATATACCAGGTATTTTTTGCTTGAAAGAAAAACAAAAGTATGCTTTCGACCACAATACCTGATTTCAAGAATGTTTATTCGTTTTATGTTTCTGAAAAGTGATTTATAAATTTTTAATTCGTTTTTCGTTTCAGTAAGCCTCTTCCCCACTTTTTGTTTTTAAAGAATATGATAACTGTGTACAATGTTGAAAAATGAAATAATTTAACACAAAAAACGATACAAATAGCAATTTTTTTTAACGTTACTTTCTTTCTCCTAGGTTTTCTCTTAACAGTTATCGAAGAAAGTATTTTGTGAGTTTTGACTGAAATATTTTTATGATTCAAACCGTTACCGTAAAGTCGGGTTACTTGGACCCACAGTAAAATGATAAAATCCGGGTTAGGAACTACTAGCGTTAGAGACTGCAGAGTGCTTCTACTGAGCAGAGAAACGAGGAGCAACGTGCAAGTTTTCAACTAGTAAGTACCAAACCTAGATTTTATCATTTTACTGTAATGGGCTCAAGTAACCTCCTAAGGTCCAAGTAACCCGACTTTACGGTATTTGGCTTTCCTTGAAAACTTTCTAAATCACACTGAAAAAAAATAGAAACGTCGTGGGAAAGCAATGGGTGTCTAATATGCCGAATTTTCGGGAGTAACATCTCTGACGAAAACAGAAAAACTTACCTCCAAAGTCAGTAAACTTTCGTAAATTAGTGTTGGCTCCTCCTGGAAACTTACAAAAGCTTCCTAATAGAAGCCAGTCATGTTTTTTCAATGAATCTGAAACCTTTAGAGAAACCTTCCGAATTAATCAGCTTCGAAATCATTTTAGCGAACATCTCCAATGATAAAGCTGAAAATGTAAAGCACCTTATTTATCTACAATTATTGCCAATCCAAATACCAGGGTGCTACATTGCACTCAATTAAGGGACAGTCAACCAGGGCCGGCAGTCGATGAGTTGACCACGAAACACTTAATAAAAAGGCTGTAAGTATATTTGGACAGTGGTTGCTAAAAGTTGTTTTCACAGCAGTGAGAAGTTTACATAATGTGTAATTTGAAGCAATTTCAAGCAGCATCATCCGAAACGATGATCATTCTCATCGGCGGATGATCCAATATGTCTCATCGGCCAAACAGAATCCGAGCAGCAAAATTCGACGAGTTTAGCTCGAAATACGATGATATTTGGAGCAATTTAAGAGCAGAACAGTCCCGTGCCGATGAATTTCATCGGGAAACTCAATCGGAGTATATCGTTTTCCGATGGAATATAGCTCGGCTTATTTTCATCGGGAAACTCGATCGTAAGGATATCGCTTTCCGATGCAAAGTAGCTCATCGAAAACCGTGCTCGGATACTGATCGGAACGATGCCATCGTGCGTTACGGGATCAGTTTACGAGGAGTTCAATGATCGGCCGAGTAAAATCCGATGAGTTAATGCTACTTGGGTATTATTCACTGGAAACTGATGGAAAAATCTGTAAAATTCCGGAACGTTGTCCAAAAATAATTCGTGACGTTTGAGAGTTTTTTTTGACAGTGCATGTTACATACTGCCGTGCGAAGCGCAAAAGTGGTATCTGCAGTCGAGATCTAACTGAGATATTACTCTTTAAAGTTTTGATCCACAATGTATTTGATGCAGATGATACTTTTTCAGATTTTTTAAAAAAAATATTTCCCTTTCTCAAATAACCATAAAACTTTGTGTTTAGATAAAATACGGCACAGAGAGCCACCTGGTGGTGATAACTCAATTTTGTTAAAAAGTGCAGATATCATTTTTGTGCTTAGCACGGCAGTACAGCAATAGCAGTCAGGATTACTATTCTACCGTCATAAGAAAAAAGCCCCCTATACAAGGAGAAAAGAAACATGTTTGGAAAAAGTAGAGGAAAAAGTAGATGAGATAAATTTTTAACCCTCATACACCCTGTTTTTTTTTTTTTTTTTTTTTGGTGCTTTAGCTCATAAGTATAACCCTGCAGGAACAAAATTTTAAACTTCTTTAATAACGATACCTTTGCAAGAACAATAAAAATCTGTACCAATGAATTGCAGCAAAATTTGAATACAGAGCCTTTTGAATTATGACATCAGTATTACCATCTCTTGTTACAAAACAGATGATAGTTACTTATACCATCTGTGTTAGTAATCCCTATTTTTTTTAGTTTGGCACTTACACCCCTTTCCTACAAGGTGTTTTAACTCATAAATCATTTTTAAAAAATTTGAATAGTAAGAAGATTATAGCTCACTTTGCATGTAATGTAGTAGTTCCAAGAGTATTTTACTTAAACCCTTTCGCTTCATAAAATGGAAGGCATAAACGCATTTTTATGACATTTGTTCATCCATTAGTGACATAAATCATATGAATAGTAGTTAATGAACTGATTGATGTCGCTTCCGATCATAAAAATCGCACAAGTTTCATTCGTTATCACTTAGATGTGAAAAGAAAACGTGCAAAATGCTTATCTAACGTTGTAACGGATTCAATCAATGTAATACTATGGAACTGAATCGTTCTGAGTGACTTTCATGGCATAATTTAAAGTGATAAAATATCACAAGTTTCGAAAGATTTTTGAAAATTTTCGCATTTTAATGAATGCTTTGGAACGATGAAATAGTACTTCTGGAACCTTTAATAAGCATTTGGATTTTTCCGTTACATATTTGACTTTTAGTTGAGCTCATTTACGTAAATATCTTACATTAAACTACTGTAGTACTTTTCTGCATGTCATAGGTCTTCAAATTTAAATTAATTAATTTTCGATAAAGAATATAATTACCCGCAACCATGCGTTTGTCTTCTAATTTTTACCATTTTGTAAAAAAAAATTTGATGTATTTACGTCTATGTAGCTCCTTAGGCCTCTTGATATGTCAAATAAAATAGGCTTTCCCGAGATAGCAAGTCTTTAAATGCTGTAAACACTATCTTTTAAAAAACCATATATTATGGATTTTACCTTTTTCATAATACAGTGAACTCTCACTTATACATCGCCTCATTTATGAGCTTTTTTCACTTATACGACGATTTTAAATGGTCCCAGCACATTCCATAGCAAAATAATGACAGTATCATTCGTTTTTGCGTCGCTCTCAAGATAAATATTTCACTTATGCGTCGAGTTTTTCGTAAACTCTCAAAAGTATAATTTATTTTCTTTAAAAAATAAGCATTTTTCTTCACTTTCCTCTTTAATCTTTCGCCTTTACAACTCACGGAAGACATTTTTTCCGCATGAACTAGAATTCGGAGAGGGACAATTATTTATTATGCATCGTTTCAAAGGGAACATTTTGTAATTAGTTATGCTACAATTTTTGTTTGTCATTATCATTGTAGTTGCATTACAGTAATTGCCAAACCGTAGTAATATGTCCCTTTTCTATAGAAGCATTCTTATTCATTCTCTCATTAAAGCCTATATTGCGTTTTGGTCCTTTAAATAGGCTTGTTCACTTATACGTCTCTCTCACTTATGCGCCTTTTTCTGTTGGTCCCTTGGGCCGGCGCATAAGTGAGAGTTCACTGTACTTTCAACTTTTGATGTCACGTCCGATTGTGAAAATCGTACTAGTTTCATTCGTTATCACTTAGCTGTGAAAAGAAAAACGTGTAAAATACTTATCTAAAGTTATAACGGATTCGATGAATGTAATGGTATGGAATTGAAGTCACTTTCACTGCATAAATTAAAGCGATAAAATATCACGAGTTTAGAAAGATTCTTGCCAATATTCGCTCTTTAATGCATGCTCTGGAACGATAGAGTAGTGCTCATGGAAATTTTAGTAAGCATTTAGACTTACCCATTACCTATTCAACTTTTATTTGAACTCATTTACCCTGACATCTTACATTAAACTAGTTTAGTGCTCTGTAAAAAATGAACGTTGTTTTTGCAGTATAATGCAGCTAAATTTATAGGTAATAAACTGTAAAAATTGCAAATTTTACAGTAATAAACTGACAAAATTGCTAATTTTACATTCTATTATCGTGCGATTTTACAGTTTTAAACTGGAACCAGTGCTGCCAGTATCGTACTGTTGTTTATACAGTATAATACAGCTAAATTTTACGGTAAACTGTAAAATTGCTAACTTTACAGTAAGAAACTATGAAATTGCTAGTTTTATATTTTATAACTGTTTCTTTTACAGTTTTAAATTGGAGCCTCGGCTGCCAGTACTATACTGTAAAAACAGCAATTCATTTTTTGCAGTGTGCTTTTTGTACATGTTAGAACGTGTGCATCTTTAAATTTAAATCAATTAAAGATAACAGATACCAGCAACGATGTGCCTGTTTTCTTCTAATTTTCTGCCATTTCGTAAAGAAATATTGTAATGTATTTGTACAGTAGTAATGCAATACAGTCGAACCCGCTTAATGGAATAGCCATTTTGCTACGAAAGCATATTCTAATAAGCGAAATATTCCATTATTCGGGATGAAAATAATGCATTACAACTGTTTGGTACATTGAAAATGTGTTATATTAAGCGGGATATTCTTTTAACCGATATTCTAATAAGCGGGATCGACTGTATGGGGCTTCTTTTGCCTCTAGTATATATCAAGTAAAATATGTTTTCCCAGATAGAAAAATATTGATGAATGCTGTTAACACCTTGTTCAAAAAATCGTTAATATGCATTTAATCTCTTTTATAATGCTTTCAGCATTTAAAGTTGCATTTGATCGTAAAACTTGTACAAGTTTCATTCGTCATCACTTAGCTGTGAAAAGAAACGTGTAAAATACTTATTTAAATCTATAACGGATTCAATGAATGTGCTACTATGGAATGGAATCGTAATGAGTACTTTTCACGTATGCAGACTATGAAATAATGAAAATATGGAACTTTCGTGAAAATGTGGCACTTTTCATATTTGTAGACTATGACATATCACGGGTTTTAAAATATTCTCCACAATAATCGCTTTTGAATGTATCCTTTCAAGCGATGGAGTCCTACTCAGGCAACTGTTAGTATGCATTTCGCCTGTTTCATAATGCTTTCAAAGTTTATTTGCCACAATCTACACGAATCCGTTACATTGTAATATTTTAGCATCATGCTTCTCAGGACTTGTATAGGATCAAATTTAAAATACAATGTGTTTTAAAAAGGCTGACGGGGGGTGGAGGGGGAAATCCAATCGGGTTGTACACCCCGACATTACTGCACGGGGAAGTTATGTATGTGCCGAATTACGAACTAAAAAGTGGCTGAGAATTAGACAGTACATCTTGCGTAGTGGGTCAATAACCCCAGGATTCGCCCCCTATGAGGAAAGAAAAATATAAAATACAGAAAGGCCTAGTTACTGGCCTGGAGAGTTCATTGGTAAAAAAAGAACATTATCTTACCCAAACTTCGCAAGCGGACCCACTCGAGGCCAGGTCGAGGGGTTGACGGACTCAGACTCCGTCTGTGGAACATATTTTGTGTTTCTTAGAGAGTCCTCTTCACCTGAAAAGATCATATAAATCAGTAAAACCACACACATGTATAAGGGTTGCACATACATGTATATATACAAGACATTACTAACAAGCATATAGAGTGGCGGGAAGGGATCAGTCTTTCCTGAAATCAAAGTCACTAAAGCAAAAAGGTTGGTTAGCAGAGTTACACTTACGTTCTGAAAATAAATATTTTTTCTCATACGAATGCAGGATTTTTGCCTGACGCGTGATGTGAAATTTCTCTTTTTGTGTGAAAGTTACCCAGAGGTGTCGCGTTCTCAGCGCCCCTAGTTCCTCGGTCTTATTTGCAAAGACGTCTACCGGCTACTTCCTATGTTCATAAAATATTGATGAATGCTGTTAACACCTTGTTTAAAAAATCTTTAATATGCATTCAACCTCTTTCATCGTTGCATCTGATCTCATTTTTAAGTTGCATTTGATCGTAAAACTTGTACAAGGTTTATTCGTTATCACCTAGCTGTAAAAAGAAACGTGTAAAATACTTATTCAAAGCTATGACGGATTCAATGAAAGTCCGTGAGAGTCAGGGAGTCTGCGGCTGCACGAAAAATCCAGGTATCTAGACTTCTTTCGGGAGCATTCTGCATGCCCCTCTACCACGAGCCATGTCCGAGCGAGAATTTTCTCTTTGCGGGCCAAATAAAATGAGTGGCTGTCCTTTAAGAGCAGTGTTTTCATTGGGCAACTCAAAGTCGCTCGTCGTCAAAAAAACTCCGGAGCCCCATCACATCCTGGTATTTTGCAGCTCTATGCATTTTTCGCTGTGAACTACTGTTTTCCGTTGACGCTTAGGGAAGCCATTTCTGTGGGAATGTAAGTGCAGTCAGTTAACTCTCTGAAAACACCGCACTTTTGAGTGTAGCGCGTGTGGGAAAATTGTGGGGAAAAGGAGTGGAAAAACCTTTCAAAATGTGATCAATATCACATCTAAAATTAGATCACTTCAGTATTTGATTTTCTAGCTATGTTCCTGCTACAAAGTGCCTGTCAGGATTTCGTGGTAGTATGATCGGTAAGGTACTTGTAACCGGAGGGTCCCGATCTTGATGAAAGCCGTCGAAGATCTACCGTGTTCAATAATGTTGTCTGGTTCACTTTAAGTATGGTTGTGGTCGCAAAGTCCTCCAAGTTCCCATTCTGAATCAGTACCTCTCAGGGTGCTCGGTTCCTGGTCGGGATCAAAAAACAGAGCGCCCTTCAGGGGACCTTCCATCCGATTAAACCACGTGTTGTGGTAGATACTGGGGAGCCTGGAGACATTATTAACATAGACACACACTGACAGTATAACACTGACATTATTAACATAGTGTCAGTGAGCGCATAGCAGGAGTTGTGTACAGGTGTGATATCGTTTAAGAGTAAAGAAGAAGGCACTCATAACATCTTTTAAGTAATTAAAGTGTTTGAAAAATGTTTTAAAACCTTAGAAATGAACGTATTTGAAACCTCACCTTTCTTTTAGAATCACTCTAAAAAATATTCGTTTTTTCTCCCGATCTTAAGAAATGTATCAACTTATTGGAAATGTCTCAAAGGAAGGCTATATGGTTAGTAGATGGGGCTTTCTCGTTTTTCGTATGATTTTAGGTGTGGGATAACTTAACATGTATAGTCTTGAGCAAAGGAGAGTCAGAGAGGATATAATTCGTTTGTTGCTTAATTCATTAATATAAAATATTTTAATTAGTTAAATTTATGCATGGAAAGCCCGTCCCCCAGGACAAGATCTCATTGTTTTAATCTATTCAAATCTCAGACTAAATCTGAGATTGGGAAAAAGTAATATACTTTAGTAGGTTTGTGGGCACCTGGAACAGCTACCAGAAGAGGTTGTAATGAGTAAATGAGTTAATAGCTTTAAGAAGGCCATTGATCTTCAATTGGGCAACAAATTGACTAGGATCAGCCTGGGTGGGCACAGAGCCTGTTGCTGGTCGTCACATTCACATTTGCATTTATTTATGTTTCAATAAAATTGAAACTTTGAGAAAATAAATGCATTTTCGTCTTGTTATTTTCAGCCTTTTCCGCAGAATCAAACTGTATTGAATCATATATATATATTTTTTTGTTGTTGTTTTACAAGCTCACAATTATTACACGTTTCAAACAGTACATGTATACGACGGCAAAATCACAAAAATAAAGAATTAGCATTTGGCAATTTTTAGTGAAATGAAAGTTGTTTGATAAAGCATAACAATGCACTACTTTGTTCTGAAGTCTTAACAAATGACATATTATTGTTCATAAGCAATATACGTGAAATATAAAAAAAATCGTGTCAACCAAAAAGACCGTAAAAACGAGTGCGGTACATTGCTTTACTCTGTCTTTCATTACAAAAAAAAGAAGATTTAATAAAAATAAGATTATAGTTTTTCAGCTGTTTCACTTCTTACGCAAAGATTTTCTTTTCTAGATTAAAAGACATCTTCAAAAATTGAGTTATCTCTAATGAAATTAAGTTTTAATTAGACAAGAGTAGTGGTTAATTAACATTTCATGTTTGATTTGTTCTTTTTGAAAGCGTCGAAAAATTTGCGAAAGAAAAAAAAGAAAAATTCATCACAAGAAGCAGTTTTTTTTCCTCTAATCGTTTTTTTTAAACGACCATCTCAAATCTGTGCACGTAAAACTGAAAAAAAGACTGTCATAAAAAACGTTGTTCAATAAAGTGCCCATTTCAACACGAGGGTATTTTTTGCCCTAGTGTATCATTTGTGAAAAAAAGGAAAAAAAAAATGCTCGTGCTTATGGATATCCGTTACTTAGAGAAAAAGGAAGAACCCTTATATTTAAGAGAGACTAATTTCAAAATAATGTTTTAAAGCATTAAATATTATGGGGGACTCTTTTCACTGTAGTAAATCAGGGTAACAATTGTGAAATTCTTAAATGCAGATAACACAATGTAAATAATTTTGTTCTATTGATCATATGTTGCCCAATTATGTAGAATAGTCAGCTGTTGATTCGGTTAACTTCTAATTTAAATTCTTCATATCAATAACTTATTTTCCCTTCTTCATTTAGCAATGAAACACACAAGCTGTATCTTAATTATATTAAATTTCATTCAACATTATTGCCAATTCTAATACAGTAGCTTATATAAATACAAAGACTTTTATAACGTCACCTTTCTCCAGAAGGTATATGCTGCTTGAGTTAGTGCGTAGATGAAAGTATGCATCAATCTTTGTTTAATCAAAAAATTATAATGTTGCATTTTACCCCTTGAACTCTAACAGTGGACTTTTTTCTCCTAAGTTGCAAAAAGTATTATTTAACAAAACTCGAGAAGGTTTAAATCATTACAAAAAGCAAACGTGTTATAGCGATTAGCTTTAGTTAATTTCTTCGAAAAATATGATTCGTCTACTCTTTTTTGCAAACTTTGATCTTGAAAGTAGCATTTGAAATGTGGTAGTGGTCCCTAAATATTTAGTCGGTCATAACTTTTGTTTTGTACTTGTCCTAAAGCAATGCCGTTTGGTATGCAGCTTACTTTTGGCCCTCTGCGCCTAATTATGTAATCAAGTGTAGGGGCTCCCATTCAAAAATTCAGACTTTGTGTTCATTTCACTTTGTATATGGCTCCTCATCAAAATTTTATTCATATAGTTTTAAAGAAGACTTTAATCCATATCAGAAGACACCTTTCTTTTGTTCTTAGCTGGTATAGCAGCCGAATAATTCAGAGTGTTTCGTTTTTTTTTTTTCTGTGACTGTACATACGCATGCGCAGACAGGTCGAAAACACGATTCAACATTCATTCGGGTGTGAGCAAAATCAAAATTTAAGCCCAAATTTGAGTGAATTTTTTTCGCGATCACAATACTTCCTTTACTACGTAAAAGGAAGTAAAAAGGAACGGAACCGCAGAGTGAAACTAGTCACTCTGCGGTTTAAGTATTTGGTTGAGAAGGAAATAGTAAGGTGAATCAAGCCTTAAAAGACCTACAATTATGAAAGTTTTACAAAACAAATAATTAACAGTATAATATATTAAGGAGCTATTGCAATGCATTGTAATATACCTAACACCAAACTGTTTTGAAACGTTCATTTCTCCAAAACAGCATGAGAGCAAGCATGGATCTTATAACTTACGCATATTTCTCCAATTAAAGAAATTGCTCTTGGAATTTAACGTTACACAATAAATCAATCAAATAGTAAGACTAGACTTTTACATGACATTGATTGACAAACAATTCAATCCGAAATTTTTCATGATTTATTTGGGAAACTTCCAAGTGAGTTTTTAATAAATTTTACAACATAACAGAAAGCTTTGGCTGAAATTCAACTCGGATGAAAAATGACTATTCATTTTTAAAATGCCACTGCTTCTCATGTCATGTATGTATTGCAAACGAAAGTTTTTGAAAATGTTATTTTTTCAGTGAAACTTCATTCTATTGTCGTTTATTTTTCATACTTGAACGTCCGAAACATGTTCTAGAACTTTTCTTAAATTTTAAATTTATACGAAGCATATTAAATATATTCCAAAATGTTATAGCAGTAGCGTCTTTCGTCGCGGGTTGTACACCTTTTTCAGCTTACTTTCTAGTTAAAGTTTAAAAAAAAGTCGAAAGAACATTAAAAGTGGCTTAATGTATCTTAAAAATGGCGCAAAGTTAGAAAAAAAAGGAAAAGGAGGGAAAATGTTAACTAAATATCAAGAAATTAAAAATTAGAAAGTAGGGTTTTAAGATGTGTGTCTGTCTGCATCCCTCCCTCCCCATAACTTTTGAATGAACAGTCCGATTTGAACAAACTTTGTTTTGTTCGAAAGATCTTGGCAAGGACACTTCATTCCTTTATTTTACTTTTTGGTTTGAACAATTTTTTGTTCAATTTTGAGCAGTTCAAAAAATAACATTAGTGACGATGGGGAAATATAAGGCCAATGTGGATCACGAACTAAAATGCGGATTTCTTTTCAGCAAACTTCGTTGTAAAATGTTCTTGATGAAGAAAGTACGGATACCACAACCATGGCAGAAATGTAGCCCCAGACAAAATGATCGACGCCTACTATTAAAATTTCAGCCTTTGACTCCGGCTATCGACTCCGACTGACGACTCAAACTTTTTGACTGCGACTCCTTGATTCAAAGCCATTACAGATTAATTAATTTTTAATCATTGGCAATGGATTAAAAATAAAACCAGAGACCTCTCATTTACGAACAACCTTTTTTTTTGATGAAATGAGTTTTAATGTGCTTTCTATTTTTTTTTTTTTTTTTTTTGAAAATTATTAAGTAATTTTTTTAAAGAAGAACTATATTAGCTGCATTGTTTAAAAAGTACTACACATTTATTTATTTGTTTGTTTACTTTTCACGTGTCTCAGATGTGAGAAGCATCTTTGTGTTTTGAAATCAGCTTCAAGTTCTAAAGAGGTATGCTTGACATAATTTTGTAATCTCAGATTATTACGACAATATTGACCAGAAGTTAGAACGCTGATGCCGGTATACGGGAAAGTAGGCTCGTTTAGTTCTTGACAGAGCTTCTTGTTTTGTTTTAGTTTACTTTTTATTATTATTCTTTACATTTTTTTACTCTAATTTTACTCATGAAAATACGGTAAACTCCCGATTTACCGCGAATAGTTATGACAGGTCAGTATCTACCTCATGTAGTTTACTAATGATAGCTATAAGTTGGTTCTCTCTAGTGGCAAATCTCTGAGTGCAAAAGTCAAAAATATATTTTTTACTATAACTGTTACCGGTTTTAATGTGGATCTGTTTATACATTAATGAATGTCTTAGTTAAAAATATACTTTTATAGCACTTGT
Organism: Uloborus plumipes; assembly: GCA_038373865.1. Classification (NCBI taxonomy): domain Eukaryota; kingdom Metazoa; phylum Arthropoda; class Arachnida; order Araneae; family Uloboridae; genus Uloborus; species Uloborus plumipes. The sequence continues at coordinate 38,459 of JAXGGA010003179.1, read as the reverse complement.
TATGAGCTTGATTTTCAATGCAAATAAATAAAACCAAACTTAACCAAGGAAATATTCGTATTAACCGTAATTTCGAACTATCCGTGATAGTATTGAGACTTTAACTGTATTTTTAAACTACATTTCAAATCTTTTGCTTTCTAGAACAGCCCTCCCCCCCCCCCCCCATAGAAACAGCATTATTATTGTACCTTTAGATAAGCCAGTGCTGCATATATATTTTCATTTTAGTCTAGAAAAGTTTTAAAAATCCACTCATAAAAAAACTAAAGAAGCAAGACTTATTTTGAGTACTTCATATATTTTTAGAACAAACCTGTTATTCAAAAAAATTAATTTATTTATACCGTTAATTAGTATTTTTGATATTAACTACATGACATATCTTTTTTAAATATATTTATTTATTTATTTTTACATTAAAAAAAAAAAGAAAAAAAACCTTGCTCTTTTAAGTTCACAATTTAAAAAATACATTATCTCTGTCAAAATCTCTTCTGCATAGAAGCCTTTTACATTATTTTTCTTATACTCATTTTGGCTTCCGAAAGTAAAAAATATATTTGTATGAAAATATAGGGAACGTAAACACTTCTAAAAGGAGCGAAGCCTAACAAGCGTGATACCGGAAAAACTTCCTTCCTCTGCTCACTGTTTACTACTCGTAAGTCTTATCTTTGGTGTATTTGGTATATTGTTGGGTATAAACACAATTTTTTTAGGCTTTACTTTCATTTTTTATCATTAAAAGAAATGCATCTGAAAAGATATACAATACGAAATCTTCTTTACTAGAAAAATGTTTCTCTTAACGTGTTTTCGAGCGGAAATGTTTCCGTGAAATCCAAACATGTTTTTTTAAGTCAAAAATATTTGCTATAAAACGTTACCTTAGTGTCAACATTAAGGGTTGTACTAAATATTAAGTAACAAAGCTTTTATTTTAATAGGAGTTTTTTCGCATGCTGTTCAGAAGTTAAATATTTATGCTCTAATATTGCGAAATGTTAATGCAAGAATAATATTTATACATTTTCGTTACGCATTTTGGGTATTTTCGCTTTGAAGGTACGTAGTTTAACGAATTGACGTTATTTCTCACAAGGCTGCTAAAAATAAAAAATAACTTTAATCTATGCTTTCATAAAGCACAGCACATATGATGAGAAATAAGAAGTTTTTCATTTTTTCAACTTTGTTTAACATTTGTGTGGCTGAATAAATGAATGCCGCACAAAGCCATTGTTTGCTTGCTTAGTGGTGAGTATCTATCTATCTGTCTTTCTATATATCTTCAAATTTTGACAGAGCAATAGTTTAGGTCGATAGAGTACCAATGAAAATTGATGCAAAATTAGTTCGCATACTGATAATTCGAATAACAAAGCCATTATTTTAAAATAAGGTTCATTACTAGCGGTATAAAATTAATAGGTCATTTGGTAATAAATTGATATCGCAGAAAGAATGTTCAATTTTAATTATAATTCAATTATAATTCCTTAAAAGTGTAATATAAAAAAAAGACAAAAGAGAAAGCAAGAACAATTTTGTTGCTTACAGTAACCAACAGAAAGCTTATCCAAGTTTAAAAGAAGAAGGAAGTTTTCTTCCTTAGCTTTAAAAAAAAAATAATAATACGTTTTCCGAAATGAAACATTTCAGAAAGAACGTTGCAATACCGCAATTAGTACGATAGTTTCATAAATTACCGAATTTCAATTCCTTAAAAACTGAGAAAATAAAATCAGACGATTTTTTTCAACGGTTAAACAATTTCATTTAATTTTAATAAGACTTGGAGTTAAGATAGCTACAAAAACAAATACAAAAAGAACGAAACAAATGAAAGGTATAAAAGCGTAACCATGGAAACAGCATGAAAAGTTAATTTCCGTAGTTAAAAAATTCCTTTCATCTTTACTTTCAAATTTTTATTTCGAGCTTAATCACTTAAAATCGTTTGGCTTGCTCAAGGCAAACCTTGAATTCTGGGATTCTGAAAACAATTATTACAGCTCTTCTAGTTCTCGTAGAGACTTCGAATTGATACCATTTTCAGTGTGTAAATTTTTAAGCTTTCGAATGACATAAGACTTGAAAATGTGTATGAAATTTTTTTCCCCCATTTATCGAATTTGTTGAAAAATGAGCTAAAAATTAGAGTAGAAAAAGAACGAAATATAGTTTTCGAAAAAACGCTTTGTAGTGCACACCCAAAGCTTGTCTGCAAATGCTGCAGACTAATTTTGTGCAAAATTTTATGAAAATGGATCGAACGATTTTGGTGCTACGTGCGTCACAGACAGACGCACAAACAGAAAGAAGGAAGGAAAGAAAGAACGAAAGACAGACCCACCATCAGCTTTATTATTAGCAGATATTTCTGAAATTTAATTTCCTTTTTAATCAAAACTCTGCTTATTAATCAAACTCTCTTTTAAATTACCCCTAAGAACATTGCCTAGGCCCGGGACTGCCTGTTTGTTTATCAGGATACTGGTCATTCGTACTTTTCTGACGCGATAAATGTTGGTATTTTTTTTAGTTAGGCTTTATTTTGCTTAGTAGGTATCTTTTAATCTGTTTTCTACTGTGTTTTTATTTTATCATAATTGTTTGCTCCAAAGTCGTTACGGATAGTGCAAATCCTTCTCCTGTTTCTTGTTACATATACTATTCATAACTTCTTTCAATACGAACATTTTTTTAAAAAATATGAATAGTATAAAAGTTTTTGAATCAGAGACTTCTGTGCTTTTATTTTCCTCGTCTTAAAATATTAATTATTGAGACAATTGATGGGGCCAAAAAAAAAGACAACAATGTAGCCACACCTTTGGCAGAACGGTTGGTTTATGGAATTTAACATTGACTTAGCATAATTCTTATTTGACAAAAATTAAGCAGGGAAGTTGCATAGCAAATAAAATGGAAAATGGATAAATAAAACATAGCCTAAATGTTCGCAAAAACATAGGAATTCAATAAAAAGAGAAACCATATATTTTCGTAAATATTAAAAAAAGTGTAGCAAAAAAAAAGTAACTTACTTATAGAAATTTTGTACTTAATATTTTCAATTAATGTTGCTATTATTTTATCATCACTTTTCAGAAAGATAATCTGCTTGAGAAACATAATTAAGGATTAAAAATCTTGTGCAAAAAATAAGATTACAAAATTTTTATAAGAACATTGACTGCATTTTCATAAAAACAATTAATCTTCCCTTCGAAAAAGAAAAAAAAAAAAAACAAGCTGTGTTAATTAAGTTTCCGACTTCCTTAATAAAAGTTAAGCCTGGCTTTAAACTTAATCTCCAAATCAAAGTTTTTAGTTCAATTATCCACTGATACGTTGGTAATGATCCCATATTTTTGCAATTAAACGAAATGCACGGCATAAACAAAAATTAAATCCTGCTTTTAACCTAATTTCACAGAAGAGACAATATAATTGGTGTTTGTATCAAATCAGTTATAATTAATGAAGAAATAATTAAATCTATACTTTAACTCTTGCTCTTTTTGAAGAAGTTAAGGAAAAATCTTTTACGAATATCGTGGTTTTTAAATGACGCGGGAAAACATGAGACGCAATTTTATGGTTAACATTTTACGTATCCAGTAACTGCAATAAAATTGATGATTGCGACGATTACAGGAACAAAAATCTGTAAGAGACTAAATTATCTGAAACTTTTAACTACTAACTAATCATTCAACTATCTGGTTGCTTTCACTATCGGGAACTTTTTTTTTTTTGCTGAGACAGTTATTACGTACACGTGCTATTTATAGTTAGTAGAGCCAAGAGTAGTAAGAATAATGAATGGAAGACAAAACTCTCCAGTCGAGATCCATTACTTCATTATGTGTGACATCAACAATAAGACTTTTGAATTTTTTCTTACAGTTGACCACTTACCAACAAAAGGTGGACCGCAAGAGCACTTTCTGACTTATTAACACGATAACGGCAAAATCGGCTGGTAATACTACAATGACACGCATGATATCGAGTTGTCTACAGCCACTGCCATTCAACCGATATCCTTCCATGTGCCATTACTCTCCTTGCGCACCTTCCGATAAAAATGGTCCGATAAGTGATATGGGCTTGACGGAGGCGAAACAATCGTCATTGTATCGGTAAGTAGAAAAGCTCATTGAATGTGTTGATGTATTCTGCCAACGCCAATATCGGAGAGCGATAGTAGTGTACGATTTACCGCTTTCATATCAGCAAGTGTAAACGCGAAGGAAGTACTTCAGCTTTCAAGTTCGGATTTGAGCTGCTTACTGTACCCTGGCATTAGCGTCATTTGCAATGATTAAAGTACTCCTTCCCTGTCTTCGAAGACGTAAGGGCGTGTTCTAGTTGTCTATGATTTTTTTTTTAAATTTTACCTCTATTTAGTTATAAAGACATCAGATTTGTTGAAATAAACACACAACTTAGAAATTTAATTATTATGATTACGTACAATGGATTCTCTGGAAAATAAAAACGTTTTTAAACCCTATTGGAGCGGCACGAAAGCATTTGTAGTAACGCCTAGCAAACACTGGACATAGCATCTCTATTTCATTCCCGATTTGTGCCCTAAGCACAAGTAGTACAAACTTATGACGTCATTTGCTCTTCATAACTTGCTTGTTACTCGCGTATTGAAATTTTACTTTAATCACATTAAAAATTGTATAATTTAAACCAAAATAATTTATGTAAGTTACACATTTTATAACACTGAATATAATTCAAGTTTATAGTTCATGCTTCGGTGCGTATGTTTTGTATGATTGATATATTTCTCATGCACAAACCTGCCATATGTATATTCTATCATGTAGTTTATTTCGTTGAAAATCATTTTATGATAATAAATCAATGAGAAAAGCATTTTTATTCAAACATTTCAGAATATATATATATATACAGGGTGGTCCTAAACTCATGGTACAAACTTTTAGGGTAGGTCAAGGGCATTGTAACAATGACTTTTTGTATAGGAATGTATAGTCGCAAGTGACGTGGTGAGGCGTAAACAGGGGAAATGACAGCCGAAAGGAAAAACAAAGATTTTATTCAAAGCGTTGTTGACAATTGTCATATTTACATTAAGTGTTCAAAATTGCGTCCACCAGTAGCGATACATGCTTGACAGCGTCGGTGGAGCGATTGGCGTACACGTTCAAAGATGCCTGGCATTTCACGCACACTTGCAGCAGCTACAGATATGCGAGCGACGAGATCCTCATCTGAGTCAACTGGAGTCTCATAAACAAGATTCTTTAAATGTCCCCAGAAAAAGTAATCGAGGCTCGATAAATCGGGAGATCGGGGCGGCCAAGGGACTGGTCCACCACGCCCAATCCATTGAGCACCAAACGTGGTATTCAGATAATTCCGAACATTAATGCTGAAGTGTGCTGGCGCCCCATCGTGCTGAAACCACATGCGGTTACGAATGGCGATCGGAACATCATGCAGCAGTTGTGGTAACACTTCCTTCAGAAAAATAAGATAGCTTTCGCCACTTAGTCGCGTGGGTAGCAAGTATGGGCCAATCAAAAAGTCGTGCACAATACCAGCCCACACATTAATACAGAAACGTTGTTGAAACGCATGTGGACGCGTTGCATGTGGATTATCGGTTGCCCACACATGGGAATTGTGCGCATTAAAGACACCCTCGCGTGAAAATGTGGCTTCATCTGTAAATAGCACATGATCTACGAAATCCGGCTGCAATGCGCATTTCTGCATCATCCACTGGCAGAAGTTCACGCGGAGAGGATAATCTGCGGGATTCAATGCTTGTACTTTCTGAAAATGGAAGGGGTGTAAGCGATTTTCGCTTAACACTCTGCCTACAGTCTGATGACTCACACCTACGTTATGTGCAACAGTTCTTGTGCTTGACTCTGGTCTATCAGCCACAATGTTCAAGATGGTTTCTTCCAGCCTTGGAGTGCGTACAGCTCTTAATCGACCAGTGTCATGTCTGTTGACGCCGAAGCCACCTGTTTCACAAAGTTGACGATGCAACCGTTGAAAAATTCTGTGATCCGGCATTCGGCGATCAGGATACTCCTCGCGATACATTCGTAACGCAGCTCTGCCGTTACCATTTGCACGACCGTACATGTAATGCATGTCTGCTTTTTCTGAATTCGTGAAGTCACCCATCTTCTACGGCAGCACAATTGAGAATGGCGCTTTTCCTCATTGCGATGCATCATATTCAACAGCGGCTGGACATCTACTGCCCTCTACTGGCAATGATACCAACTGATCCCTCCATTTTTCTTTCCTTTTATTTCTCTTGTTTACGACTCACCGCGTCACTTGCGACTATACATTCCTATACAAAAAGTCATTGTTACAATGCCCTTGACCTACCCTAAAAGTTTGTACCATGAGTTTAGGACCACCCTGTATATATATATATATATATATATATATATATATATATAAATGGCCCCAAAAAAGGCAGATTAACTAATTAACTAAAGAAAAAATCCGTTACATGATAACGAAATATCTTATGAAATATACCTTTGTCTGAATATTTGATTCACATAACTTAAGCAAGTATTTGAGTTCAATTATCGTAAAATATTCAGATTAATTAAAATTTTATCTGCCTGAAGTAGAACGGAGTAACTTTTCCTTTTCGATGCACAATTTCTGTCTAATGACCGAACATAATTCGCAAATCTAGATCTCATTATTTTTGTCTTTATTCCCCATGAAGGTAACTAATACTGATCCGATTCGGAGAATTTTCTTTATGATAGCTCATTAGAGAGAAATTTTCGTCAGATTAAGGATGATTCTGAGAAACGATTTTCTGAGTTCATGAGACGAAACATCGCCTCATTTTTTTAAGAATTTAGAATGAAGTACTGATACATGGTTAATATTAATCAGAAGTTAATTTAATGTACTTTCAACTTAATGTACTTTCAATGAAGCTTAAAGTATGGACTTAAGATACCTGAACACGTAACCCTACATAATGTTAGGATCATTAAATTCATACAGGTTACAAACGAGTGCAAGTTTTGAATTTATTAATTTTTTTGTCCTAAATTAGTGGCTACTTTTATGGTAAAAGAATTGGGAAGAATTTTATGGTAAAAGAACATTTTTAAAAGGTGGAATGAAATAAAGTAGGATCCACGGGTTGTTTCATTCCAAAAAGTTTATATATTAGATTAAAATAGCTTGTTGAGTGATAAAACGAGGAACATTAAATTTTTCAAGAATACGGTAGTTTTAAGCTTCATACAAGAAAGTTGTAAAGTACTTTTGAACTCAAAAAAATGTAGGGAAATGGATGTTTTCAAAATATGAGTTCATAATTCAGACCCCTGAACTTGTTAAAAAATTCGTGAACTAAGTTCATTAAGAAAATGCTATACGTTTGTAATAGCTTGGAAGAATCATGTGAGTATTGCCCTCTAAAATACCTTTTAAATAATTTAAAACAATCTTTTTTCAAGAGTTTTGTGTTACAATGTGTCACATATTTGTTGTGAGCTAGGTGTGTTTAAGAGCTAATATTTAGAAAAGTGCCAATTTGAGTCTCAAGTGAATTTTCACTAGTATTTCAATAACTAGTTAAAAAATAATTTTCCCCAGAAAGAAGATAAGGTTCTGCTTTCATTTCATCTAATAACATCAGAAAAAAAATTTTTTTCTTCAGAAAATATTGTTTTTATACATCAAAAATCAGATCGGTAACGTGTCCCCAGTAGCAAAGCTTAGCATGCAAACAGGTCATGCGCACTTTCGACTTCCCAAAAAAAAACGCACTTGCACGAAAAACGATTCTATTTTTACCCCTTTGTTAATATTTTACTTCATTTTTTCAAAATCTATTTCTGATTTTCTAGCCGATGCGAAATAAGCGTGTCCCAAGTTCTGCCGTCAGAGTGGTAACAATAACTTCCGATCTATGTTTATGCTCCCAAAATCATTTCCTGCACCTATACCACGTGATACTGAGTACCTGGTGGGATGTTTTATCGAATCGTAATTGAAAATTTGCATTTCTGCATCTAAAATTGTAGGTAAGATTTTTTAAAGTGGTTTTTTAAAATGTGTGTCATTAGAGTCATCAGATCGGTAACACACTCTAAAATGCGCAGTTTTTATTATTTTAAAAATTATTTTATATATAAGTATAGTCCTTTATTACAAGTGAAAAAGCCACGTGTTTGATTTTGGTTTAGTGCGATCGACTCGGAAATAAAAAAAAAACTTTATCAGTTTGTCAGAGCGGTAACATTGAAAAACAGCGAATATGTTACAGAACTAACTCACACGTTTCAGAATTATAAAAAGCAAAAATTATAGGTTTTAGCCATATATATTGAATATTTTTGTTCTTAAAAAATGAAAAGCAATGAGTTTTAGTACAATTGCTTCATTTGTGCTTTGTATGACCTAACAATAGAAGTTAGTAAACGAAGAAAAATTGACACTGCATAAATTAAGTTAATTAATTATTATTATTTTATTTATTTATTTATTATTTTTTTTTTTTTTTGTTCTTCAATTTCTCATAACTTCGCTAAATAACTAGATAATAACTAGCATGCTAAATTTGAATTTCTGATCAAGAAATTAAATTTACTGCAACTAATTAAAGAAAAGCAAGCAGCAGAGTTGTGTGTTGAAAAAGTTGAATTTGTGTGTTGTTTCAAAACAAAACAAATGTTTTATTAGCTTGGATTTGGTAATCTCATAATTTATTTTATCTAAAAACCTTATCGTTCATTTTTATTTCTAAGAAATGCTTTTTTATAATGAAATTTGATTTTTTAGCCTAATATTTCTATTTTAATATAATTATCTTAATTCTATGTTAAAAATGCAAAGAAATGATATCATATAAAGAGATGTTAACGAAGACTGAAAGCATAAACTCAAATATGTAACTCATATTAACATCAGATCTGTAACATTCATCAGATCTGTAACGGCTTAAAAGTGAGTAGTCTAAGGAGGGGGTAAATAACTTCCTTGACCTCCCCCCTCCCTTTTATTTTCTTGCATTCAGACCCAATTTAGACTTAGAATCCAATATTAGTTTTTTTCTGCAAAAAAATTTTTTTTTTCGGAGAACTCCAACTTCAAATTAGCACTTTTCTAAATATTGGCTCTTAACCCATTTATGCCCAAGTTTTTTTAACAATTTTTTCAACTTTTATCTACTTAAAACTCTTACTTGGAATGTTTTAAATACATTTTAGGCGTCAAATAGATCATCGCTGCCATATTTATTAAGTTATTCAATATCCTGTTCATGGGTCACTGGGCATATATATGAGCAAATGAGCATGATTATACAAAAATGATATAATCATTTTTGCAAACTAACATTACGAAAGACTTCTGTGAACTATTTTAAGCAAATTATTTTTTAAATAGTTTAATTTTATGAAACATAAGTTCTCAAAAAATGCCATCTTTCTGTGACTACCTATGCTGTATCGTTGTTTGACTCATTTGCCTAAAAATAACTGTCAATAAAGGAACTCTAATGTCCAGCCATATGGTTTTCTCAAGAAGAAGGAATATTCTACTTGTGAAAAACAGCTTTAGTAAAAGGATATACGTATTACCGATCTTTGTCTGCAGTAACTAACAAGCGTCCCGTTTTTGGGCTACGGGGCATACATGGGTTAAGCAGTTTTAAAATCAGCGGAGAGTGGACTCACTGCTATAAGCCCCATGCTCAAAAAAAAAAAAGTCCCTCAAAAGAAGAAAAGAAGGAAGAAAGAAAGTTACACTGCGCGTTGCATAAGAATCGCGCAGCAGATCTTCTGAGCAGAAACTTTCAGTGTTATTAATATTTATTTAAATTACATTCACAGATATAATTACGATTAAAAATGAAAGTAAGTATGCTTATGGGTCATTCCATCGTGACTAACGTAACATTCAGAGCTGATTTTATAACTCATTTTACCTGTAACTTAAGGGATAAAAAATAATTTTTTGTTGTGTTGGTGGATTGGTAATGTAGATGGTGTACATGTATTATTTCTGCTAAGAATTATGTTGCATATTTTTATTTATTTATATATTTATTATTATTTTAATAATTTTGTGTATTTTTTTATTTATTTATTCTGGGGTAAGAAATTGTAAATGGAAGGCTCCCTTTTAACTTAATTGAGTCTGTTAAAGAAAATTTAGCTTTTGCAAACGGAATATTATCAGGTTTGGCCCATTAAAATCTTTGACCTGTTTCTCTCACTTTGATCTTTTGAGCCCAATGTTTGAACTTCCTAGAGTTAACTCGCAATTTTTTCCAAAACCAGTTTCTTCATTCTTATTAATTTTTTTATACAGTTGATAGATTTCTTCTAAGTTATACATAGGCAAACCCTTTTGTAGCTTCTTTCTCTTGTTGGCAACAAAGTTCTTTACAGATTTAACATCTTTCTTGTGGGAAAAAAATCACGAAATTATCACATTATTATAAAATTAGAGGACGTATTGTTTTGTATTATCTGACAAATTTAACGAGTGTCTATGGGATTTAGGATTTACTATATTAACTGTTATACCTGATGCCAGCTTTTGGATAGATATAACTTTCAGGGACTGTTGGCTAAAACTTTTTTCTATATTTCTTCGTTGCCTTTTCCAGTGCTTGCCTTGTGCGAAAAAAGGATTCTGCAGATATGTAGGAAATAGTAGTTTGTTTCTTTGCAACCATCTTACTTATTTAATTATTTTGAGGCTTCTCTTTCTTCCTCTTTTAACTTCATACCCGAAATTGCGTTTTTTCGTAACGAACGCATCAATGTTTTTGTCATTTCTCTTTCATCCGAACTTTACAGAGGCTCTGATTCGCCCGACTTCTTCTTTTCCGTTCTGAAGCAGTCAAAGAAGCTATTTTGCCTCAAATATTTCAAATTAATTTGATATATTTATTTACTCTTAACTGGAAATTTAAAGAAACACTAAAATAGTTAAGCTTTAAGCTACATTAATCTTTTTTTTAATTGTTACCATAGTTACATTCAAACTGTTACGTTAGTCACACACCTAAAATGTTACGTTAGTCACACTAATATTTTTCTATTAAATATATCTAAAATAAATATTTTTGGATTTTCAAGTAGATATGATACAGACATAAGAAAATAAATAGCTATGGTACTTATTTATTTTTAGTTCAGTTTTAAAATAGAAAACATTGCATTTTTGTGACTAACGTAACATAAAATAAGAAAGTGAAATAATGAAGATAATTAAAATGCTTATCCTATAAACTGAATGAAAAAAGCTGTTAATTCAATTAGATATAACTCCAAACTTTCATAAGAAATGCAGTTCTTCTTAAAATTTACAGAAATTCTAACAATATGCACGAAAACAATGACCAATGTTTTTAGCGTTTACTAAGACTTTTCTGCAGCCATGTACTTACAGAGCTCCAACATAAACACCAAAAAGGATTTTTCAAAATTTTTACTAAATTCATATACTAGAAATTATGTTGAATAAAATGATAGGTCACAGTTAAGTCTTTAAGGTACTTTTATTTTTTAGGCTGAGGTTGACATTTCTATGGAATGACCCTTATTAATTCGTATTAATGCACAATTTTATTTGTGGGAATGCAAGGCCCTCACTCTTTATTACTTCTCGAAATAGTGATAAGCAATGAGAGCATAGCATCCCCAGAAACATAATTATAATGCTGTATTATGCGCATAAAGTTTTATTTTAATTTTTAATTACACTTGAATATAATTTGAATAAGTAAATAATAAGGGAAGATTCCTCACTGCTGATCTGCGGTGCAACTTTTATGCAACATGCTGTGTTTCTAAGATAAATTAATTCATGAATTAATCCTCTTTTACAGGTGAATTTTCGTTTGGATAAGAGGCTCACAGGAATGAGTTCGATGCTATATTTACAAAAAAAAAAAAAAAAAACCTTGAAAAATGACAAAAAAAAAAAAAAAAAAAAAAAGATCGCGTGTGCTATTTTTTATGATTAAACCTTTTTACCTCTTTAACAACTTATAAGAATACTAGCGGATATTATATAAAGCTCACTATTTCTCTGTAGAACATTAAGGTCTACGAAACTGTTAAAAACTAAAAAAATAATTGGAGGGTTCCATTTACAAAAGTCGTTTTGGTTCACAGTGTCATTTTACATAAGAATCAACAAGAATGATATTTGAATGTCTTTTTTTTACTGCCGCTTAGTGATAGATTAAAGACATATTTTATTTGTAAAGCAAAAAAGCATTTTAAAAAATTTAAAAAACCTCAAGCGTCAAAATCCATTTCTTTTTCTGTGATAAATTAATAATCATTTAAAAGTAGAATTTTCTTGAAATGAATAACTCAATAAATGAAAATGAAATCCTTTTTCTAAAACTAATATAAAACCTTACATTTATATTTTAATTTTCACCACAAGGCATCAAATAAGCGCTACGGTCAATACTCGGGTTAACCTATTAGTACTTAATATAATTCAATCTCATATTTAATCACTTTTACTCATTCATTTTTTGAAAATGTGTACTCAACTAACACGTATTCAACACCCCGTCGTTAAAATATGCACCTTAATTCCCCAATTTCCAAATCCGAGTAACGCTGCAATTTCCCTAATATGTCTTCCACTCTAATGTTCAATTACCAATCACCAAATGACTCCACATCTACCACTTAAGGATTAATAACTTCAATATCACATTTCGGGCCAATAACAGTTAACTCCATTGGCGTAATAAGTAAAATTGCTGCTCAACTAAACATCATCGATTCTTTCGTCAATAGCCGCAAGCTTCATTTACTCGGAGATACATTTACGATTGTTTGCACAAAACTTTCAAAGTCTAATATTAGAAAACTGCCATATCGAGCAAGACAAAATAAGGGGCATTACCTTACAAAAAGAGTAATGTGATTAAAGTGTTATTACGCTTATTTGTTTAAATAATACATCTCTTGGGTAAGCAGAAAATACTTTATTTTACTAATGATTTCTTTTTTTCGGAATAACTTTCACTTTGATGGGCGAATTAATAGTACATAAGAGAAGATTTAGTAAACGTCTATAAATAATTTCCTTTTAAGGATTGTTTGATGTTATTGATCTTCATATACCCATTAGTGCTGCAAATGCATTGTAAATTGAGATTATATAACTCCTAAAATTCCAAAAATGTTGTATACACATGTTTGGGAGTTACAAGAAAAGCCTTTTTCAATGCAAATAGTGTAAGTTTATGGAATGAAAGCCAGCCGAGCAATGCTAATTTCAGTTCATATCGCTTATAAATTTTGTGACAAGCATTTGCTCTGGGCAGTGGGAATAAAAATGCAAACTCGCTTACTTTCAAATTCATTAGTTCTAAATATACTGCGTGCGTTTTAATGTTTATATTATAATTATTCATTGGAAACTTCGTTCTTTTGAATTGTTCAGTGTTATAGGTTTACTGTGGTTTAATATAAGCACCGGTATACATAAATTTAGGAGTTAAAACAGTCTCTCAATGCCACGGTCAGGCTATCAAAGTACCTGTAGATTTTTATTCTCAGCTACGATTTTTTTTTTTTTTTTGCCTTGACAAGCAAGAAAATGTATCCAATAACTCAATTTTCTGGTTTAAAAACTTGTTTAAAATGTACGAACGCATTTCATTTAAAGAATAAATACGTTTTTTTTTTTGTATAAGAAAATAAAATGGAAATATACAATGATAATTTACACAAAATTGTTGACACTTGCTTGGGGCTACAATTAGCCTGTTTATCAATATAAAAGGGTGAGCCTATGGATGAAAGCTAATTCGACAAAAGTAATTCGACATAGCTTGCCAGATATCTTTTATTCATGAGTTCATTTTTTAGCATTAAAAAGGGGTTCCTCGTAACCTCGAAGCACGTCTATGCAGTTCACTGCAATTTTGTACACCTTAACGTTGCAATGTATAATTATCTTTTACCATTTATTTCATTCAATATTGAAATATATTTTACTTATTAAGATCAACCAAAAGGAAATATATAAATGAACAGTGAAATGATATTTTGAGACTGAAGAAGATTAAGTAAATAGAGGCATTTGGAATTGCCACACAAATGCTAAATTTTTACCGCTTTAAAACTAGTGAAAACTAATATATACGTAAAGAGATTAAATTTAGTCTGAAATTGAAGTCAGATAAACAAATATTGCGGTATTAGAACATTTATTTCAAACACAAAGTACTTTACCGCTTGATACCATTCAATTTATTATAATTCAATTCACATTTATTGAAACCATTTACTTATTGGGCGTAAATCTATTAAAATATCAATATTTTGTTACTGTTTACGCCAAAATTAGAATTTGTTGGACAGCTTTACCGGGAGATTTGTATTGGGATGTAAACACGCCAGAAGTTATCATGCCCATTAGGGTGGAGCGAAAAAAAAATGAATTTTTGATTTTCGTAAACGGGTACCTTTTATATACTGTGAATGAGGCAAAGTAACAATTCTGTAAAATATTTCACTTTTGCGACGTCATCATTAGTCTGCGCATTTGGCCTAAAGTTTTTAATTTTTTGATTTTTTTTTTAGATTTTCCAAATTTTCAAAATAAAATATTGCAAATGATAAAACTAGTGACGGGTGGTAACTAAATGGAAGAAAAAAGGATTGAAATATACAAGGAATTTTTAAAAACCATTTTAATTATGAATTCAATCTGCGCATTAAGTCAAAAGTTCATCAAATTTTCCGAAATTTTTGATATTTCCAATATTGAGCAGAAATTTTGTAATTTAATATTCCCGCTCAATATTTACTTAAAGTGCCTGAAAAACAGCTTCTTAATCATTTTGTTGGTTCTTTGAACCACTGAAAGCTTTGGCTTGCTCATTGAAATTAACCATCACTCACCACGTGGAAGTGGCCGCACTTTGGATGCCACCCGCGCTCCCCTTGCTTCCAATTAATGAGAGTGCACATTTACATTTCTTAGACAAGTCAGGAACAACAAATTGTTTCTTTGCGTAGGAAATTGTTTGCATTTGTTTTGATAGATGCACTACAAAGACATGAAAATACAAAGGTTTAATACGGAAACTGGAAGAAAACTTGATAGACCTCTGTAATGGGATATTTGCCAATTACATTTGAATGAACTTAATTTGAGGCATTTTTTGCAAAAGCTAGATGGACCTAATGGTCACCAGTGAACCGAAGTGATTTTTTGAGCCTGTTGGACGAAGCTTAACAACACGTTATATTTTCAGATCAGTTCAACATGAACCTACAGAATTTGTCATTGATCAGATCGATGGTGACAATAAAAATGATTTAAGTACTAAGCAAAAGTAACTTCATGAGATGAGCAAGGTAGTTTTGACTTAAAAAATGGTCAAAAAATTATGAAACAGAAGTCCAAGAAAGCTTTCCCAAGCCAGATGGTTGACTAAGCAAACATAATTTTTAGACTATAATTTTTAAAAGAGTTCGTAACTTTCGCGGTAAAAGTGTCCTTGTTCTTTTAGGATGAAGTGCGGATATTGTTAATTTAACTATGAATTTGTGTGAGACTATAAAGAGTTTCGCTTACCTTTCCGGGATAAAAGCAGAAAATTGTATTCACATCTATGCAAAACAATGTATACTTTGCACCCTAGAAAAATACTGTTATTGATGTTGGTTCATAAGAGAGAGCATATAAAGAAACTTCTTTTAAATCGTATTATAAACGCTCAATATAGAAAACAAACAAGCAAACAAGTGAGAACGCTTCAGATCCCAAAAATAGATAAAAATACATTTTCATACATTACTTACAAAATCAGAATACATCGATATGATTTCTTGTCATGATGTGGAAATTACAAAGCCACCTTTTACACGCAATTTAACAACACAATATTTACAAAGATTACTGGAAGCTGAGAATTTAAAGATGATTTCTGAATGCGCTCTTTTAAAACTTCCATTGAAGACTCAGTCAGTTGAAAGAGCTGTCAAATAGGTCACAAGTCCTTCAAAATCGGTATGCAATCACAGGAAAAGAAAAAGGTCAAAACGAGGATATCTCATAGAAATATTTGATCAATTTACGACACAAAGGAACAATGTAACTGTTAAAGACGTATCTAAGAAATGTAAATACGTGATCGCATTGGTTGGAAGAAAGGGCTCACGTGTTGGACTCGAAGTGCGGTCACCTCCTCGTGGTGAGTTCTGGGTAGTTCCACATGAGCTAGCGAACAGTTGCACAGTTCAAAGTAATAACAAAATGAATAAAAAAGGTTTGAAGACAATTCAAGTGAATATTGAGAGGAAATACTGAGTTAAAAAATGTTGAAAATGTCAGAAATTTTGGAAAATTTGATGAACTTTGAGCGTTATGCATGAACTGAAATCATAATCTAAAATGGTTTTCAAAAAATTCCTTGTATATTTCAAACCTTTTTCTTCCATTTAATAACCACCCGTCACTAGTTTTATCATTTGCAATAGTTTTAAAAAAAATTTGAAAAATCTAAAAAAAATCACAAATTTCAAAACTTTAGGCCAAATGCGCAGACTAAAGATGACGTCGAAAAAGTGAAATATTTCACAGAATTGTTACTTAGCCTCATTCACAGTAAATGAAAGGTACCCGTTTACGAAAATCAAAAATTTATTTTTTTCGCTCCACCCTAATGCCCATTGTAGCTCTATCACGTTACATCTTTTAAAACCATTCTTAGCGATCAATGTTTACGAAAATCGTTACGCACTGTTTTAACAAAACTTTATGTGAAAAATTTACAACATCGCGAAATGTATTTCAATCAATTGAAACGCATTTATTTTTACGTTTTTTATAATTTCATACATTTCTTTTATATTTTCGTTTATTTATTTTTTCTTATGTTTACGAGTGATTTAATCTTGGCTACTAAAGGACTTATTACATTTCTCCCCAGGTTCATCAAATAAAAAGAAAGAAAAAAGAAAATGCTTCTTTTATGAAAGCATATCTGAAAAGAGCATTTTATATCACCATAATTGTCTGATTATAATAATATGCTGTTGTTGTTAGCATATGAGAAGCATTTATTCTTACTAGATTTGCAACACAAAGAGAGGAAATACCACGCGGGCACTGCCAGGAATCGAACACACGACCTTTTGCTTTCGAAGCAAAACCTCTACCTCTGAGCCACTCAGGTCCCATACTAAGCTATACTAAAATGCAACGTTTCTTGACAAAAACATCGTGACGTCAGCGTGACGTTGGTGTGACGTTAGCCTATGAAAAACAAGCTAGATAAAACGTCACAGCCTACTTGGCGAATAAGAGGAGATCGCTGACTGCTTGTGAGCTCTTATTGGCTCTGCCCGTAGTGACGTCAGTGCCACGTTAAGTTGCATTCTAGTATATTACAATCAGCAAATGACAAGCGAAAGACACATTACATAATTAAAAAGCAGAAAACCATACTAGTAGCAAGCTGTGTATTCTAAGGGTATATTGTTTTAAAAAGGCAAAATTTATTTATGGAAATCCAAGCTTTTAGTCTTTTATATCTACAAGAGGAAGCTTTTTACATCAGCCAACATTTCAAAATATATTAAATTAACTAAATCTATCGCAATAAGCAATCAAAGTTTTTTCAAAAGGGTATTATAAAGTTAAAGCAGAACACAGTGCAAAATAAAACATTTTTAATAGTTTAATACCACTGTAACGTTATTTTTAAGTTGTATTTACCATGAGCAGTCCCGTCTAAAATAATTTGACGCTCTTCTAACGAAATTCCTCGGTAATGAGACTGCTCTCTATTATCGAGGATATTACACTAAGTTTTTAACTAATTAAAGCATATACAATCGGTGCTTTATGTTAACTAATTAGTTTCTGATAGTATTCATTGCAAAGTGAAAGTAACATATTTATGATACAGGAAGCTCTTAAGAATAGAAAATTGGAATCAGTTATTTAATGCCCACTTTGTACTTTACTGTTCATTACGTACTTTGACATGCATTTAATTACATAGTTGCTACTATTTTACTGCTCTGAGTTTTAAACACCTTTACATTACTATTATCCTAACTAATTTGTGCAAACGTATGCAAGAATATGTTAGTTCAGAAACTTGAGTCGACTAGAATGCAGTTAATTATAAAACCAGGAATGTTCTTCATTTTAAGTAATGATTGATAATTTGTTTCAAAGAACTTTTTACTTGACAAACATAGTTATATTTTCAACGGTAGATCTCAGTGTTTTAGAGATTAAGGTAAAAGAAAGAAATAAAATAATTTTATTCAATAAAGCATTAGCATGAAAATAAATCACGAAACCAAAATCCGTTGTTAAACAGTTACCACCCTTAAACCAG
Organism: Uloborus plumipes; assembly: GCA_038373865.1. Taxonomy (NCBI): domain Eukaryota; kingdom Metazoa; phylum Arthropoda; class Arachnida; order Araneae; family Uloboridae; genus Uloborus; species Uloborus plumipes. The sequence continues at coordinate 20,047 of JAXGGA010003179.1, read as the reverse complement.
GACCAAGGCAAAACTACATGCAATATATCAGTTATGGTAGGGTTTTGTTTTTGCATTACATAATATAGAGAATGTTATTCTTTTTTATATCAATCTGAGAAAAATAGTCTTTAAGATATTAGTCAGGTAAATAAGAGTGTTATTGGTAAGCAAAACACAGTACAAAGGAGAAACAAGAAATTTGATTGTTAAAAAAAAAAAAAAAAACATTTGCAAAGACAATCTCGCCAGGTGTATTATAGCTGCACTTTAAATTAATATATTTAATAATCATACATATTGTTTCCCAACCGTGTTGTTTTGTTTTATTTGTGTTTATTTATTTTTGCGGGAACGGAAACCTTTCTTAATACTTAATTAGTATGTTCAAGGTTATTGTCACCTCTTAGGTGAAAAAAAAATACAATTCACATTTTGACAGGTATGTAGAAAAATATTATTTCGTAACGCATAGCTTAAATATGCAGTTATTATTTTGCAAATTTATTTATTAACTAATCATTTCCAAATAGATGGAGATTGTTTCAGTTTGTCAGTACGTCGGCCTAATAATGCGAAGGGGGTGAATTAAAATTCCTTTGGGCTAAATAATTTTGTTGCAAGAACTTATTTTTCAGCAAAACTCAGGTTTTTTTTTACCGCTATCAGAAAAAATAAACTGAAAATCACATTTCAGCTGTTTATCGATTTTTTTAATATCTTCTGTCGAGAGCAAATGTTTCTCACGGGTCACTTAGTTCTTTCTTAAACACAAACTGTATTTATACCTCTCAAGACTAGTCATAGGTATCTCCCTTTTTTTAATTTCAAACTCGCCAAGAATTCAGCTAAAAGAAACGCCACCAGCAGCTGAAAATGACAACTGAACCGTTTCTCCTGGCTCATTATCTCACTTTTGTAACTCTGCTTACAGCTACTCTCGCCTGGTAAATTCTTTCGTCATAAAATCTGGGAGTAGGGAACTTCCGAACTCAAAGATATCAGCCGAATTTCCCGCGTTGTCATGGACACCAAATGCAAGAAGAAACAAGACCCATTTATCAAACTGAATTTCTCAACGTTGAGCGTCTTGCTCAGAGGCGTCTCTTAAAGTTTTACAGATAAGTACAAACTCAACAGGCTCCTTAAGGACATTGTCTAAGAATGAATATTTTTATTTTCTTGCGCTATTTCGGGATGATAGTTCTTGCTAAGTAAGAAAATTGTCTTCTGATATGCGTTTTTTTCCTGAAAACATTGTTAATATGGAAAGTAGCATTTCCGCAGAATGTTTAACAGTTAAAAACGTGATAATAAAAAAACGAAATTTCTCTTTAAGCCTAATAAATACTATTATTATTTTTAAGTTTGTTAAAAGTTACATTTATTAGGTATTTTTTTTTTAAACTTTATAAAAAATGAAGTCTTAAGGTATGCCGCTAAGTTCCAGCATTAAAAAACAAAACCTTTTAACTATGGTATTTTTAACTCACTTCATACTACATGGCCTCAAAAAAAAAATAACAATGGGCGAACACATTTATAAATTGTTAGCATAAAAGTAAAAGCTAACTTTGTATTGGATCATTTTTATGTGTATTTTTGGATAATTTGAGAGGTGACAGAGACAGACAAAATTTCATGAACAAAATCTAGAGTTTTATTTTTACAAGAAAAATAAACCCAAAAGCACATATTCGTGCATCCGGAAAACAGAAAATGAAACATACTTAGTATACATTGAAGAAATTGTAGAAATAAAGTCCCCAGCGGACGCCACAACCAGCTGAGTTATATTTATATCTTGTTTCCTTGCTGGTGGCAGTCATGATGAAAACTCTGTGATGAAGACTTAAATCACCTCACCATCAGACGAACCACAATGCCGCACACCGCAGCAGTCCAAGTGAAATTCAGCCAGCTACCAGGCATCTATCCCCGTCCATCACGTCTTCACAAGTTTATATGTGCTCCACATGCTTTTTTGCATAGTCAAGCGCGCATGCAGGATTTACATAAGGACTTGGGAAAAATAATTGAATTAATGCATTATGAATCAAACTGGTACGTAGATGCGGCTAAAATTGTTGAAATTTATTTTTTAAGCTAACCACAGCTAGACCACCGGGGACAAACTAACATATTTTTCCGAGTTCTGGAGGGACAAGAACATAATTTCTGCTAACAAATTCCCCCCTTCTTGCCACTCCAGCACACGAAAAAAAAAACATTAAGACATGAATAAAAACTTAAACATATATTGCATGTCTCAAATTTATATATACATAAATTATAATTTAAGCACTTAAAATTGAGAACTAAAAATTAGTGCAGCCCTAAAGAATCACATGCTTTACGCAGATTCTCTCTAGTAAATGGCTTGGTGAAACAGTCTGCTATATTGTTTTTACTTTCAACAAATTTGATCTTAAATTCGTTTTCATCAATCAAATTTCTTAGGAAATGGTACCGTACATCAATATGCTTAGTTCGCGAATTTTCGATTGCAGAACTAGAAAAATCAATCGCAGCTAAATTGTCACAATACAAAGTACTATTAATCAACTTTAAGTTCGGAATATTTTTAGTGGCTATTTCATTTAGAATTCTTTTAATCCACATAACCTCCTTTGATAATTCAGTGTTGATTGAAACTGAGAAAGCACGTTCACAGCATAAGACAAATCCGGTCGAGTCTTTCCCGCGATGTAGGAAATGCACCCTAATGCGTTTCTATATGGGATATCTTTCATTTCCCTTTCTTCAATTTCATTTTGAGGACAGTCTTTCTTTGATAAAACTAACCCTTTTGGAATAGGTAGTGACGAAACAGGATATTTAAAATTTTCAAACATTTCGCACACTTGGGATATATATTTACTTTGATGTATGTAAAGATTATTTCCTTCTTTTATGAATTCTACCCCTAGTAACTTTTTAGTGGGCCCTAATTTCTTAATGTCATAGTGTTGCTCTAATTTATTTAAAACACTATTTACAACACCTTGATTCTTTCCAAAAATGATAATATCGTCTACATAAATTAATAAAACTGCTTCGTTTTTGTACACATAAACACAATTACACCATTTAAGCTTTTCAAACTGTAATTTCTCAAAAACTCCGTCGATTTCACGGAACCAATTACGGCCTGATTGGTGCAATCCGTACAATGATTTATTTAATTTACAGACGAAATTTGGATTTGAGTGATCGACAAACCCTTCGGGTTGCCTCATAAAAATCTCCTCTTTCAAATCCGCATACAAATATGCATTGCAAATATCGACCTGGAAGTGAACCCAATTTAACATACACACAAAAATTGAAAAGAAAGCTCTAATCAAAGAAAAGCAAATTACTGGGGCATACACTTGCGAAAAAGAATCCCCCCATACCTGGTGGTTACCTAAACATACAAGTCTGGCCTTGAACCGCACTATTTCATTATGCTCATTCGTTTTTAAATCAAAAACCCACCTATTCCCTAAAATTTTTTTATTCTCGGGTGGTGGAACCAATTCCCAAACATTTCTGTCTCGAATCACTTTCAATTCCTGAGCCATTGCGGTTTGCCAATTTTTACTTTCTGGTGTTTTCAAACTCTGTTTAAAATTCGAAGGAATTACAACTTCGGAAATGTTAGCTTCTAGCTTACTTGAGCTGTTATCCCCCTTATCTATGTCCGAGCCTGATGCTTTACTTGAATTATCACAAGAAAAATCGAAACATTTTGGATCGTATTCAATATTATTTTTCGAACAATAAACCTCGGCTTCGTGATTTGAACGAATTCGGACTTTAGTTCCGTCAATAGAATAATACATATCCCTACGTTCCTTAGTTTGCCTTGGTATTTCTTTTACCCATTTAATTTCGCTACACGGTATTTTTTGATGTTCAGAAATTTCCTCAATTTCATTTTTGACTTCATCGTCACTCATTGGTGAAATCAAATTGTATCCCTCGCTTTCCCGTTCTTGGGGTTTATTTTTTTCTTTCGCCCAGAACTTATTTTCATCGAACTTAACATTCAGCGTTTCTAATACTACGCGATTTTCGGGATCCCAAATTCTATACCCTTTTGTATGAATCCCATAGCCTACCATGACTCCCAGCTTAGCTCTCATATCAAGTTTGTTCAGCTTCTGATGCGGTATTCCAAAATACGAGACACATCCGAAAATTCTCAAATGTTTAACGCTAGGCTTTCTCTTGCTAAATAACTCAAAAGGAGTTTTGGTTTTACCTTTTAAAACTGTTCGATTTCGTACGTAATTAAAACACATCGCTGCTTCGGCCCAAAATTGCCGAGGCAATCCCGATTCATTTAAAAGTGTCCTAATTCCATTCATTAGAGTTAAGTTATATCTTTCGACGACGCCATTTTGCTCAGGACTATAAGTGTTTGTTCTTTCAATTCTTATACCCTCGTCACTTAGGTATTTTTCAAACTGAGAATTAACAAATTCCTTTCCGTTATCGGATCGGATAGATTTAACTTTCTTTTGCGTAAATCTTTCTGCTCTCAGCTTAAATTTTACAAAGTATTCAAAAACCTCACTTTTATTCTTTAAGAAGAAAACCGTTGATTTCCTTGAAAAGTCATCTATTATAGTAAAAATATATTTCTTCCCCCCTAAGGACTCAACTGGCAAAGGACCCATTACATCGCAATGCAAAAGTTGCAGTGATTCTTCGGCTTGAATCTCCGTTACCGGTTTAAATGAAATTCTCCGATTTTTAGCCACTTTGCACGGATAACAATCTAACTTGTTTTTACTCTTAATATGAAGTCCATACACAGAATCACACTTTTCAGTATTTAAAATATAGTCTTTGTCTTCATGACAAAAACGACGATGCCAAATTTCAAGACTCAAAAGGTTCGACTTTTCGCTTACATAACTAGATTCAAAAGATGAATTTTTAAACACATATGACAGAGGTTTGACAAAATACAGATTATCATATAAAACAGCATTATACAGTCGTACATGTTTATCATTAAAAACACCAATTTTTCCATTGACACACTTATAATGGAATCCTTTCTTATCAATGCGGGACCCGGACAAGAGGTTACGTCTTAAACTAGGAGCATAGTAAACTTCATTTAAAGTAATTTTATGAGTTACCCCATCAGTTTTAACAAGAAAAATAATTTTTCCAACCCCTTCAATCTTTCTTTGTACGTCCCCTACAGCTACTTCCATTTTTGTGTCATTTAATTCTTCAAACTCGTAAAATAGAGCTTTATTATTTGAAAAATGGGCCGTAGCCCCCGTGTCAAAAATAAAAGAATTATCACGACTTTCAGTAGTTTCTAGAACTTCTAAATTACTTTCATCTAGGGTACAATGCATTCCTGCTTCAGATTGGTTGATTTCGTTATTTAGTTTAACTTTACCCTTTGAAGTATTTTTACTTTTAGTTTTATTCTTACTCCAACATTTATTAGCAAAATGTCCGGTTTTCCCGCATCGATAACAGGATTTAAATTTAACCCCGGAGGTCTCGCTATGCTTAGATAAAGTATTCAAAGCCATCTTTTTAGAACCATTCCCCGTATCGTCCTCGAGATATTTTACCCTACCCTCTTCAGCAATCAATTCATCCAAAACATTATTAAAGGTAAATTTAGTTTCATCCCAACGATAAATTGATTGGACGATACTTCGATATTTCTCAGGTAAATATCTTATCAATTGAAATGATTTCAATTTTTCGTCTAAAATGTAATTAACATCTTCAAGTTGTTTTACGATAACTTTTATTCTAGCCGCATAAATACCTATCGATTCACCTTGCAATATTTTACACGAAAAGAACTCTTCCCAAAGACCTGCAGTTCTTGCTAAGGATGTTGGTTCGAAGTTTTTCTTCAGAATAACCCAAATTATCTGTGGGTCTTCTAAGTCGTAGACTAACCTTTTTAGTTCGTCTTCAATGTTCAGTTAAATTAACGCGATAGCCTGGTTAATTTTCTTTCTATTACCAGCGTCCTTGCGGTCTACTTCTGCGTTGCTTGTGACTTCCCATAAGTCACGTTCAATAAGTATCATCTTAATATCTCGGGACCAGGTTGCCCAATTTTGAGAATTGAGTTTTCTTATATTTCTGTACTCCTTATCCATGTTCATGTTAAATCTGACTCAATCACTCTCAAATACAAAAATAGATCCAAGAAATACACAGTAACCACGCTCTGCTACCACTTGTTAGCATAAAAGTAAAAGCTAACTTTGTATTGGATCATTTTTATGTGTATTTTTGGATAATTTGAGAGGTGACAGAGACAGACAAAATTTCATGAACAAAATCTAGAGTTTTATTTTTACAAGAAAAATAAACCCAAAAGCACATATTCGTGCATCCGGAAAACAGAAAATGAAACATACTTAGTATACATTGAAGAAATCGTAGAAATAAAGTCCCCAGTGGACGCCACAACCAGCTGAGTTATATTTATATCTTGTTTCCTTGCTGGTGGCAGTCATGATGAAAACTCAGTGATGAAGACTTAAATCACCTCACCATCAGACGAACCACAATGCCGCACACCGCAGCAGTCCAAGTGAAATCCAGCCAGCTACCAGGCATCTATCCCCGTCCATCACGTCTTCACAAGTTTATATGTGCTCCACATGCTTTTTTGCATAGTCAAGCGCGCATGCAGGATTTACATAAGGACTTGGGAAAAATAATTGAATTAATGCATTATGAATCAAACTGGTACGTAGATGCGGCTAAAATTGTTGAAATTTATTTTTTAAGCTAACCACAGCTAGACCACCGGGGACAAACTAACATATTTTTCCGAGTTCTGGAGGGACAAGAACATAATTTCTGCTAACATAAATAGCTAAACATTTTGAAATAAACCAATTCTTTAAAGGTTTAACGATAAAAATAGACAAAAAATGAAGAAGAAAAAGTCGGATTTTTCAATACCTTCTGTCAAGCGCAAATGCTTCTCACAGGTCAGTTAGTTCTTTCTTAAACACAAACTGCATTTATACCTCTTAAAACTAGTCACATGCATCTCATTTTTTTGAAATTCCAAACTCGCAAAGAATTCAGCTAAAAGAAACTCCCACCAGCAGCTGAAAATGACAACTGAACCGCTTTTCCTGGCTCATTATCTCACTTTTGTAACTCTGCTTATAGCTACTCTCTCACTTGGTAAATTCTTTCGTCATAAAATCAGGGAGTAGCGAACTTCCGAACTCAAAGATATCAGCCGAATTTTCCGCGTTGTCATGGACACCAAATGCAAGAATAAACAAGACCCATTTATCAAACTGAATTCCTCGACGTTGCGTCTTGCTCAGAGGCGTCTCTTAAAGTTTTACAGATAAGTACAAACTCAACAGGCGATACTTTATTCCTTTATTCGCCAGTCTCCTTAAAGACATTTTCTAAAGAATGAATATTTTTGTTTTCTTGCGCTATTTGGGGATAATAGTGGTTGCTAAATAAGACAATTTTCTTTTTTTTCTTTTGTTTTGTAGAAATGCCTCAGAAAAGAAAGTAAAATTTTATGCGCCAGGTTCTACAATTAAAAACCTAATATGGGCAATACGGCAACTTAAGGACATTTTATGAAAGAATAAATGATTTGGTTTTATTGTGCTATATGGATGCATTATTTGTTGCCAAATAAAATCTTTTTCTTGCACTATTTGGTGGTAATATTGAAGCTAAATATGAAAAGTTTATTCTGAGACTTCTCTTGATTTTGTCGAAATACTGTTAGAAAAGAAAGTAACATTTTATGCAGCAGGATCTGCAGTTAAAAACCTAATATAGACACTACTGCAAATTAATGGCATTTTATGAAAAAATAAATAATTTGGTTTTCTTTTGCTAAAATAGCTCTATTCAAGACCGTCATTTCGAATTTTTCCTGGGAGCGGGGGGGGGGGCGAAGAGTGTACACAATGTAAATTTGCCAAAAAATAGCAAAAACCACGCCTACTTGCATGTACATAGTGCATACATTGATTTCCCAAAGTCAGGGGGGAATTGACCCCCCTCTGAACCCCGAAATGACGGGCCTGGTTGTATTATTGTTTTCCAAATAAGATCGTTTTCTCGCACTATTTGGCGGTGTTATTGATTGATAAATAAAAAAAATTTCTTCCGAGATTTTTTTTGTCCTCTTGATTTTTTAGAAATGCGGTTAGAAAATAAAGCTCAACATTTTGTGCAGCAGGTTCTACAGTTAAAAACCTAATGGGGACACTACTGCTACTTAAAAACATTTTATAAAATAATGAATATTTTGTTTCCTTGTGGTATTTGGCCACAACATTGGTTTCAAAATAAGAACATTTTCTCTTGAGATATGTTTCAAATAAATAAATAACTAAATAAATAAAACGGAGAGGCCGTTAATAAAGCGATTGTAGCACTTCGTGCATTTATTTGCACCCAAATATGAAAAGAACACTACGTGACTTCTTTGACGAGGCGAAACTAAAAATTTGAAAAAAAAAAAAAAATCCCTGATTGCCGACTTTAAGTATGAACTTCATTGGTCAAAAAAAGTATTTTATACTAAATGTATTAAAATGTTGTTTTTCAGAGGCGTGGTAAATACGGAAAGGGAAAGATAATCCTTACTAGTAAAATTTGTTTATCACAAAAGCAGAATAAAGAGGGAACAATCGAAAACCCTTAAAAAAATCCTTATACTGTTATTAATAGCAAGTATTTCAAACATCTTAAATCAATAAATTTTCTTTCATTTTTGGGAAACAATGACTTCGGTTTCCAATTGCGTAAATAAAGGCTTAGTTGCATTTGCTAAAACACGTTATAACTCGAGTTCTATATAACATGGAAGTTCCAAATGTATTCTACCTGACGCAAGATTTTTTTTCTTTCTTTTGGTAGTGTTGTTTTAAATTTTCAAGTATGTTTTCATTTCAAAAATCACGAAAACATCTTCAAAGGTGTTTAATTATTATCTTCGTTAATTAATGTCATCTGAAGACGCGACCTAGCTAAGAACATTCTCTATCAACTCTCCACATATATACATACACATCAAACTGATAAATATTTTCCTTGTTGCGTCGGATGTAAAAAATATTTCCTATTATTGAATCTTCAACAAATATGAAAAGGATACTTTTTAGTTTCTTCCAGAGTTACATGACTTCTTTTTCGCTTCTTTGTTTGTGCTTAACTGTGTGGAATTTAAAAATAATAACAAATATGTTTGTCGCTTTTGTTAATTAATGAATATCTCTTTTCATATCAACCAGAAATGTAAAAAACAATCCAATAATGAGTGAAATCAAATTAGCAAACATGTATTTTTTTATACATTGTTTCATTTGTTGAATGAAAAAACTAAAAAGGAGAAATATATCCCTTGAAATTTAGTTTTAATTGGATGCGAGTGTGCGGTTAATTAACATTTCATGTTTAATTAATTTTTCAATCGTAGAAAAAACTCGAAGTGCAGCTGTAAAGATTTTTCTTGACACGAAACGCATTTGAAGATTCGAGTTTTTCTTAACATCTTTTTTTTTTTTCCTTAATGAATGAAAGTACATTTTCAACAGGGGAAGAAAGAAATGGCAATTAGTTTGCAAGCGGGAAGTTTAATACTTCTCACTCGACTGCATTTCGTAACTTTCAGATTCTTACGCATAAAATATTGAACCAGAATTATATTATAACATACCTATAGGGAAAAAAACAATTTCAATAATAATTTGGCTGCAATATTCATCAAAAATACTAAAAATGGTAAAATTCTTTCTCAATGTCTCTTAGTACTGAGTTTTTAAATTTGCAAAGGCAATATAAGATAAATATATGACAGTTTATTATTTCAGTAAGCAATAAAACGAAAAACACAGTCACATCTTGAAACATTTATGTCTTTGTTGAAATATCGCTAAATAGATGGCCCTGCAAACCTTAACAGTATGTAACTTTTCAATTTGCCCACCAACCCCCTACATTTAAAGAAATAAAACTTCAGGAAAATAGTTAGAACTTTTTAAGCAAGTGATATAGAATTTTGAACACATATTTAAAGTAAGTTGTAAATCTTACCCGAATTCTAAAAAAATATTTTGCTTTTAGCTGGTCATCCTATCATTTGCAATATCGCATTCGTGATATCGACGCAAGTTTCACTTTGATTCTGATTTTAAAAAGTATGATTATCATTTTTTTTTTGGAAATATAATTACTAGGGATGCACCGATAAGCAAATTGGCCGATTACCGATTACCGATTAATCGGTCGTTGATAATCGGCCGATTAATCGGCTGAGCCGATTAATGATAAAGATGATTGTTTTTAATACTACCAATTTTACCAAAACTGTTTTTTCTCTCTTATACAATTCCGAGTTTAGAAATAGTATATAATTTATTTACGAGAGAAATTTTTTTCCCATTTTCCTAATTTTCACAAAATAATTTCGATATTTTTTCAAACTTCTTAGAACTAATTTTCATATTATTATCAATAACATTACATTAACACATTGTTAGTTATGTTAATTGGACATAAAAATTTAAAAAAGGGGAGTGGCAGTCTGCGGTGGGCACTCCCATTTAGGAGTACTTTTAATTTAAATTTTTTAATAATTAGTAGCAATTTAATTCAAGACTTTTATTCTTTGTGCAAATTAGAGGTTATCTAAAAGCACTGTACAAAATAGAAAACTGTCGCCACATGAAAAATGTTGCAACATTGTCTATGTATATGTATTCAAAAGTAGGAGAATTAATTTATTAAAAACTTTATATCAACTGTGAGGACTATTATTACTGTTAATAAAGTTATTTATCTTAGTTTCTGAGTGAAGGTATACTTTGGAGAATAGTATTTAAAAAATATTTTTGGCCGATTAATCGGTCCGATTTTACCGATTATTAATAATCGGCCATACGCAGTTCCAAATGTTGGTGAGCAAATTTTATAAAAATGACAAAAAATATTTTACTTCTGAAAGAAAACATTAAGTTACAAAGGTAAAAAACTGAAAGTTTATGGTGACTCCTTAAAGTTTCCTTTTTAAAAAAGTGTTGGTGTATTGTAATGTAACGCAGGTTTATCTCAAAACATTAAGCAATATCATGTTCTTTTCGGAATTTTTTTTCCCCATATGTAGTAAATTTCTTTTTAGAAACTTTAATATCTGGTTTCTTTTGTTTTCTATGTATCAAATTTGAGTTTGGGGATCACTGGTTAATTAACTGTGTATTTATGCCTCGAAAAAAAATATCCAGGGATGGGTTTCCAGTTAATGTCACCATTACCGGATTTTTTCTCTCTCCAAATTCAAAATTTCTTTCTGCCTCTTTTCTATGATCATTCAGTTTAATATTTCACACGAAAACATCAAAATAAATAAATAAATATTATTATAGGTATTTGTTGATATTAAATAAAAAGATATACATTTTAATGCTCAGGTCTTTTTTGTGTCCTATTTTTCATATGCTCAGTCCTGACTATTTTCCACAGGTCATTTGTGATGTTCTGTTAATTCACACGTTGTTGAAATATCTTGATATTATTTTGCACTCCTACTCCTTTCTATTAAGGTTTTCTATAGTTTTGAAAGACTTGAGATAAATAGATTTTCGCAACGTACTCTGAACGTTTACACATGAGCTTGAACTGTGGAAGATACCTAATTAAAAAGTTGATTGTTAGGTTTGCTAAACAATATCATTGAATTTTTGGTACAAAGTATGTGGACGTAATAAAAGTGAATAAACAGCCAAAGAGAGCATTAGAGTGCTTTTACTCTATGAGTTAGAGTTAGGTCACAACGTAGCATATGCAAAGCGAAAATTATACTATGCTAAAGATGAAAGCACACTGATGAAACTGCAACAAGATTGTTAATTTAGCATTAACATTAATTATTATAGTGGCTATTATTATCTTCATAACAGCTATAGGAAGCTGTTATTAACTCCGTGGTATCAAAGAACTGGCTCCAAGATGTTTTCAGACAGTAGAATACAATGGACTATGCAGCGAATTGTAGGTTTATAGAGCTTAAAAATATATTTAAAAAGAAACAAAGTAATTGCTGCAATACTTTATGACCCACACTTGTGAAATACGTTTACTTTGAAAATAGCACAATCGAAAGTATAACTATTAGTTTTTAAGGGAAATAAAACATCTAAGTTCTAAGTTTACTGTACTGCAAGTTTTGTTCTTGAGAGTTTTTAAAGAAAACGGCCTATTCTCCCCCCCCCCCAAAAGTATTTTTTTTTTCAAATGATTTTCTTCAAATGTAAACGCGATGAAAAAGTTCAAGGAAACAATAAGTTTAGTTTGGCACCATGAAATACCGAAAATAGTGTTATAAAAGCTTAAGTGGGTTTTATGGCTTCGAGAGTATCTGTTCTGATCAAATACAAACTTTTCAAAAGTATTTTTTTTTAATTCTTTCTGTTCAACTACCATTAATTACTATCTTTTCTATCAACGACTTAATTTTGTTTCTTATTTAATTTTAATATGGAGAAGTCAAAGTGCAATCCATTTTTTCCTAATAACCTTAACTTTTTTGTATTTAGTTTTTATCAAGTTTTCAGCGATTTCAAATAATAGTTTTTGCTTAAAATATTAATAACTTCTCTTTAAACTAATTATATATATTAGCATAAAAAATAAACCGATATTTTATGTCATTTTGTTTCACTCTCATTCCTGAAAACATGTTAAAGTTCTTAAACTAGCAATACTGTTGAACAGTGTTGCGTTTTTTTTTCTTTTTTTTTTCTGTTTTGAGGAAAACTAAACAAATTAATATTTTTTTCACAACTTTTGACTACTGAGGATGCTTGATTCAAATGTTGATAAACAACTAATTCCAAATTTTACCTCAAAGCTATTTATTCTACTACGCAAAAAGTTTCATTATAAGTGAAATATTCTATTTTGTAAAATTTGAAGTACTTTACCCAATTATAATACTGACCCCACGAATTATAAATATATGTAACGACCTCTGTGATCCAGTATTATCTATAAAATGTTCAACCTCATATAATTGTTTTAAGAATTTCCTGTTGATTTCTCAGACACTTCTTTATTGATAAATATTCAGAAAGAATGACTGCATTTTCGTAACTTCGGGGGCTGCCGCGGAGCGAAGATATCTCATTTAAAGTTCAAAGCCGCAAGAGATCAAAAATAAAGCGGTTGAAAATTAAAGGATGAAAGGGGATGCGAGAGCGAGAAAATATTTTCTATTCGTTGCTATGGTTACCTTATTTGTTTTGGGTAATTTTATTTCACGGCATTTCAAGTTTTTTTTTTTTTTTTTTTTTTTTCATTTCAGAAAGGTTGAAAATAGAAAGCGTGAAGTGACATTTTTCGTGTGGGATAAAGTAATTTCTGATAGAAAACTTAAAATGCATAAAATTAAAAGTTGAAGAAAATATTTCTTAATTTAAAAGCGCATTTTAAAATTTGAGTTTGTGTTTTTACTCAGTATAATAATTTGTGTTATTAATTAAATGATGTTATTTCATATGAGTAGGAGTTTCTATCGAAATACGAGGATATATTTGAATAATGTATTCCCAATTCGCTTGAAATGTTATGTATACAGCTTATGACATTATTTTTATGAAAAGAACTTGAATCTAACTTAGAAACAAAAAAGGCAAAAATTATTTTTAGTTTAATATATTTCAGTAAGTGTCTTCTACGAATTAATGCATCTGGTAACATGACGTATTAAAGTGAATTTCAAACTTTAAATTAAAAACTATTTTTATAAAAAAACGCTGAAAATGCATGTTTGTTTTTGTTGTTTGTAAAGAGTGGGTGGCTTAAAATGATTCTCTTAAGGGAAAAACATTTGCATAAGGCAGCAAAACTATAAAATTTTCTTATTAAACTTATTGGTGCATTTTGATTACAAACATATATTGAATCCCAATTGCCCAGTGATAAAGAAAAAAATAAGAATATTTGCGAAGTTTCCCAAAAGGTCAAAGTTTTTCAAATTTAGACTCGCGAACCTGCAAACTGAAGGAAAATTTTCACGGACCGTTTAAAAAAAGTGTCTGCGTATGATAGAGAGAGAGAGTAAGAAGAAACAAGACACTAAACGAATAAACAGATTACAAAAAAAAAAAAAAAAAAAAAAAAAAAACTATCAAACACTAACATTTTTTATTTAGCAATTTCCCTGTTTCAATGCATAAATGTAATTGCAAGTGTAATTGCAATGCTAAACCATGAAACTGTAAGGGTCAGTCAAAGTTTCCCGCTATCCTGTGCTGGTACGCCGAGCTGGTGATTGGGAATCGAAGCAATGGATCAACCAAGGACGAAACAATCCTTCATTTAAAATTATCAGTTGTTCCACATGATCTGGATTTTTTTTTTTTTTTGCAATCAAATGTAGCGTAAAGTTTCATTTCATGAAGGTTTTTAAATTAAATGACCTACAAATTCGTTTAAGAAAACTAAAAAATACGCTTTTAGATGCTTTTAAAATACATCAATATGTAATATAAGTATTATAGTTTATTTAAACTCTTCAGTCCTGATTTTTTCAACCATTTGAATTTCAAGTTTTAAAACCTTCGTCAGGTCTGAATACTACCTAGAAAAAAATTGGAATTGAGGAAAAATAAATGCTACAATCTTAGATTTCATAATACATAGTGTTTTTCGTTATAATTTGCTTTGAAACCAAATATAAAGAAAAAACTTAGAAGGTACACATATGTGTACCTTCAACTGGGACTGAAGAGGATAATATAGTTTAGCATTTAGTATTAATAATCGTAAAAATATATTACTTTTATATTTGCAAAGAACGTGAATTTCATCTTTTAGTAAGAGTTACATACAAAAAAATGAAACTCTTATAACACTCGTACATCAACATGTAATATAATTTAGCATTTAGTATTAATGATAGTATTAAATAAATTACTTTTATAATTGCAAAGAACGTGAATTTAATCTTTTATTCAGAGTTACATACAAACCCGCAAGTGAAACTAAGCGTATTAAAAATATCAACAACTTTGAAAGAATACTGAAATATAATATGCGAAAATTATGTTTTAAATATTGTATCCAACTGTAAGGACTAAATAATGACACCGATTTACGGTATGCTTGAAAGCTCCAAATATAGTCGAGCATACTTTCTGACTTAAGGCACTTGAGACAATGGAGCTGAACTTTAATTAAGGCAGATAAGAAAAATAATTCATTGAAAGAACAATAATTCATTGTAATAGCAGTATACAACCTAGACGAATCACAACAGAGACTTTGTTGTACGAAGGTATTCATTCATTTTGAACTTTTTGTCATTCCCAAGATTTTTTTTTTTTTGTCATTTTGAACATGGTCATTTTTATTTTTTCGATTTCTTTAATTTCTCAACCATAAAAACGTTGCAGAAAAGTCTTAGCTAAAATAATTGAGAATAAAAACATATTTTAAAAATAAATATGTCGCATAGTTAGATGGCGTTTCGCAATTAAGATAAAATTGAAAAAAAAAATAACAATAATAAACAGTTCATCTAGGGAGGGTTCTTGTTTTGAGTAACAATATTTATATAAGTTATTTTTTCAACAAAAACAGAAAAATACTGTTAGGATTTTTACTTCAATTTTTGTTCAACGTTCAAAACAAATACATTAAACTATGCACAAATATTGGAAAATGAATTTAAAATTAAAAAAAATATATATTAAAGTAAAAAATAATTGTGTATCCAAACATGATGTTTGAGTGCGCAAATAAAATCAATACTTTTCTACCTAAACAACATATTATTCCTCTTTTATTCCTTGGTATTTCAAAAACATTTAAGCAGAAAATATTGATTTTCATTTTACTTTCTCGCATAAATACATAAATACGCATCATGACATCTGAAATCGTTACAAATTCTTCGGTTCATTTTTTTGTCTTTGACGTCATTTATTTATCTGACTAAACGGTGCCGTGAAATAAATTAAAGGAGGAGTGATAGTGTATGCAGCCGAAAAAAAGGAGATTTCATGGAACGCAAGTTTATTTAAAGCAAAAAAAGTGAGGTCAGTAATTTTTTACATGATTTATGCTCACTAAAATAGGATAAAAAGAAAAGTGATCTGACTGATACACATTTTTTTTGTTTGTTTGCAGTATTTACTTATTATTGAAATGGGCTTTTTATTTACTTATTTGTTTATATTTCCCAGCAAATGTGTTTTAAAAATGTTTTTATAAGAGAAGCATTTCAAAGAAATATCGATTCTATAAATAGTTACAAAATGGAGTTTCAATGCACTGTAACTTACAGCGCAACTTATATATGCAGACGTTTCTAAAAAATTCTTTAATTTTCATTTTTTTTTCTTCAATATGAACACAAATATATAAGCTTTAATTTGTATTCGGCAATTTTAAAAATAATAATTTAAAAAAAATTAAAAATATTTAAGTAAAAATTTCGAAAAATTCGAAGGTACTTTTTTTTCAAAAAATCATAGTTTTTGAACAAAATTTTTTTTTTAAATTTGCCGAATAGAAATTCAAGTAAACTGTTTGCAAAAGTTGTTCTCCAAATTTCGGAACGTTATCCTTATTAGTTCTTGAGTTATAAGAATTTGAATTCAAAAGATCCGGAAAAATTGCATCATGGCGAAAAACGCATTTTAAGGGAAGTCATTGCTGTGGCAACAGTTGCCTGACGGCTACATTAAATTATCATATCTTCCGTTCTAACTAAGATAGGAACAAGATTCAAACCTCATTTTAAAGAGAAGAAAACAGAATTTTTTTTGAAATAATAAAAAAAAAATGCAAAAGTTGACGATTTTTGTGTCCCAGACCCCCTTAAACTAACAACTCTTGAATTTGGAAAAATAATACTACTCTTTTAGGACTCAAATTTTAAAATAAGATAGAGATTTTCATTGCATAATCGTCTTTTTGTTATTCTGTGATGTAAGCTAAGAAAAACAGTTGAACCTTTGTAACTCGACACACCAAGGGACCCCCTGAATATTTCGAGCTAAGCGGGTCTTAACTTACTGAGGCCCCGTAATTTCAACTCTTTGGGCCCCTGCTCCTCATCAGCAGAAAACGCAACCAAAAATCCGGGTACTTTCACTAGGAATACCATTTAATCCGTTTTACGTTTCTGCTTTATTTTTCTGCTTTAAGTCAATGTGGAGCAGGGCCCTTAAAGTGTTTTCTGTATCACTTATTTACTTGTGCCTACCATTGACCTTGTAAAAATTATTTCCAGTAAATATTTTTACATTTCCTTCAATTTTTCTTTTTTAAAATTGACCGAACAAGCTTGAATTTCATAATGAGCATCAAATTTTTAAAAAGAGTTAATAGCTTCTTGTCAATCACATGTATTATAGAGAAAAGCCCAGATTACACTTGCTTGTAAAGCACTTGTAATTCTGCACTAACCACACAGCGTGTGGAGGTCGACTCTTCTGGGTAAAAGGGAAATTTATCAAAAATATTTTTTTTCAGAAAATAATTAATTGACCTACTCACAAACTATAAAATTCTCAAAACTGGTCAATGCAAAAGAATATTGGTTGCAAAAAGTTGACTCAAATGTCAAGAATTTGTCAACTAATAGAGATTACTGTAAATGTGTGTCAAGTTATAATGGTTTTCACACATTGGAATTAACATTGGATCAACTATTGGAAAGATAAACGTCGAGTTACCCAGGAAGTCGACTTATCCACGTGTCGAGTTACCGAAGTTCCACTGTATTTTTGAAAAGGGCAAAATAGTGTTATCGTTTCCTTTTTGAAAAACGACTGAACATTTTTAAATGGTGCATCTGTTTTCTATTGAAAACAATTACATTTGAACAAAAAAATCTAAACTTTTTTCATTTACATTTTTGTTGCAAAAGTTCTTGACAAAACTAATCCAAGTATCCCGTCCCGTGACACAAATATGAGTAGCCCAAATATGAATCGCTCATATTACATAGAAGGTCTATTACTCAAGAGTTTAATCTACAATACATGCAGAGATCTGTGACGTTTATACGGATTATATGAATAAGCATTACTTAAATTTGCATCTTATTTAATAATAAGACGCAGTTAGAAACAAAAATATTTTTTTAAAAATGCACTCCAATTTTTAAAAGTAACCGAATTTTCATAACTCAAGCTTTTGTTATGCTACAGTGTAATGCAGTCGCAGAGAAATACGAAAAACTTCAAAACAGAGTTTCTACTTGATTTAAGACTGAGTAACTAAAAATGGCGGAATAGCCATCTATTAAAAATAATTCCTTTTAAACTAGTCTAACCTCGTTTTTTTGTTTCAAAGCATTCCAAAAGAGATAGAATCCCAGAGAAAACGAGCGCTTTGATGACAGTAATTCTAAACTAGAATTTACGAAACCACATTAGTTCTTCTACTAATGGCATCCTGACAAGCAGAAGTTTTCGAGTGGATCATGTGACTGAATCATTGTTCCTAATACCCCTAATTTTTGTAGTTTTGCTATCTGTTTAGTTTTAAAAGACGAAGCTAATATTTTTCTCCAAGCGTTTTTCAGTGAAGTAATAAATAATGGAAGCATGTGGCTTTGGATGGTATTGTTTCAATTCACTGTGGACTTTGTTTATTTGCAAATTTATGATTCTTGAAATGCCTGACAATTTAATAGCTGGTAAGTATTAAAGAAATATAGCTTGACACAGGAATTTTTTATAAGAAAGAAATAATTTTTTCGGCTTGCTTTTCCATTCCCAATATACGGATAACTAATTTAATTTGTTCTTTCAGCATTTTAAAATACCAGAAAAGCACTCTCACGGTCTGTCTGAGTACTTTTCTCCATTGTACTTGAATTCTTAAGCAAAAAAAAAAAAAAACATTCCCCAAATCAAACTAAATCAATAAAATTGCTTTGATTTGTTTTAATTTATTATTACACTAATGAAACTACCTCATTTTTAAGTGATCGCATAGTTTTCACACTACACTCCTGGTATAAGAATGTGTTCAATAAGTATAGGTAAAACCATAGAATTTTGTATCTGCTATAGTAAAATACTGTTTGTTCCTGCCATTCGGTTAAACTCTTCAAGTAAATTGCAGATCTGATTTGCTTGAAGTTATTATATTTTAAAGTTTGAAACCAGGGTATGTAACACTTTAAAATTTACTCTCATTGGCATCATTTCCTGTTCTACATTAAAAAATATATTTACATCTGTATATAGAAGTTAAAAAATTCCCCTAAGTGTCGAAAGATGTGTAAATTGGAAAAAAATAACAAATGAACACATTTAAACAATTTAAACATATAAAAAGAACAAACATGGGTAATGCGCTGCCTTATCTTCAGATAGCAGGAGCAGCGGTTAAAATATTTTTAACTTTGTAGGTTTCAAAAGAGGTAGCCCTAGTGAAAATGACCGGCTTTTACCGTCTTAAAGGCGGTTTTTGGACAGGCGGCAAAAGCCGGTCAATGCCGGCTTTGACCGTCTACGTCTTAGACGGTAATGACCGGCTTTAGCCGTCTAAGACCAAGACGGTAAAGACCGGCTTCAGCCGTCTAAGACCGGCTTTAGCCGTCTAAGACCAAGACGGTAAAGACCGGCTTCAGCCGTCTAAGACCGGCTTCAGCCAGCTAAGCCATAGAAAGCAGGCTTTGACCATCTACGTCTTAGACGGTAAAAACCAGCTTCAGCCAGCTAGCCCAAAGAAAGTCGGCATTGACCATCTGTTATCGCCTGTCCAAAAACCGCCAGCTTACTGCTAATGACAAGGACAAATCTTATGCAAATAGTTTTTAGGATCATGGTTTCAAATTTGAAGAAGATGGATTCAAATTCAGAGCAATTATATAATCCCAAATATCATAACAAAAAAACAAGGAGGTGCTTAGAATGATCTCATGAAATTATGAAGTTACATACAATTAGGGCTGCAATTTGGGTGGGGATACCAGACCTATAGTACCGAGGCCTGGAGCTTTAAGGAGCCCACAAAGTCATAAAACTGTTTTTCCAATAATAATGTTCATAATTTCATCGAAAAA